>JARBWK010000006.1:56956995-57140903 GCA_030556195.1 Anolis apletophallus | reverse complement strand
AGCGCTCCCAGAGGGCTCCTGGGGTGATACCGTCCAGTCCCTCCTGCACCACCTCCTCCAGCGCAGGCATGTCCGGAAGGAGGGACGCCGGCAGGGCCTCCGCTCCGCCGATAAGCAGAGTGTGTGACACACCAGAAGTGATGTCTCTGTCCTGCTCTCTCTCTCTCTCTCTCTCTCTCTCTCTCTCTCTCTCTCTCTCTCTCTCGGCCCTCCTTACGTTGCCCCACAGGCGGGCATGAAGAACGAGGAGGAGGCCTCTTGAGCCTCCACCTCAAACTGTAGCAACTCAGCCCTCATCTCAGCCGGGAGCAGGAGGCCAATCTGCCCCACCTCAGCCAGGAGGGCAGGTTGCGGCCCCAGGGGTTTCGTTTGCTTTAGACCCCAATGAAGGTGATGGAGGGGTATCAAAGGGCCTGCATCACCAACAGACAGCCTGCAATGGGATGACACCTGGCCGGAGGCTATTCTGATGCGAGGCTTCTCAGATTCCGGATCAGATACGGAATATGAAAGACTGGGAGGTTTCGGTCACAGGAACGGGTGTTTACGCCAGATGTTGAGGAGGACATGGAAGCCGAGGCTGAGCCAGTTTCCCAGGAAGATAACAGCGCAGATGGTGCCATTCCTGAGCGGAGATTCGACCGAAGGGGGAGTATTGAGGCTACACGGAGAGATTGGAAGCGAGGCCTGGAAAGGCGCTGGTCCCACAAAGTAGGCACTTTGTGGGAAAGTTCCTCAGTTTGCTGGCCAGGTCGGAGCTGGAGAGACGTAGCAGCTTGCTGTCCTCCTGGAAGCTATAGACTGGCTTGCCTGGCCAAGTACTGCCTTGAAACCTTGTTGATTCCATGAACTTTGGATTTACCTTGCTAACCACGGACTCTGTTGCCTTGCTTGAATCGCTTTGTTTTTATGGACCTTGCTTTTGATCTTTGTTTTTGAATACCTTTGAACATTGATTGCTTTTTACCTTGGACTATTTGATCTCAACTTTTTGGACATTTATCTTCTTCACCTGCTTCTAATTTTGTGCTTAATAAATAGTTAATTGTCATTGTCTGTGTGTGTGTGATTACGGGGTGGAGTCAGGGCCTGCGTTGTGACACAAACTCAAAAAGAGCTTTGCCTCCTGCTGCCACCTGTCCTGTCAATACAGGACAGAAGCTTAAAAAACGGGACACAGAATTCTGGGCCAAAATACGGGATGTCCCGTACAATACGGGACAGTTGGCAACCCTAGTCACTGTCATCCCTTTGTGTGTGTGTGTGTGGATCTTGCAGAACTATGCAGCTTCCAAACAGAATTCAAACATAGACTGCTGGTATGGGCACTAACATTATAACATGCCAGTTTCCCTTTCACCCAGCTCCCCCATATTTAATCTTCTATCATCCAGGTCACCCCCTGCCCACGATCATTTACTATCATTCAACTTTCCACACCATGTGATCTCCTTTCATTCAGCTTCCTACAGGAATGATCACATAGCAAAAGGCACGCCCAGAAAGAGAAAGGATGGGTGAAAACATTTTTCAACCTGTCTTTCAAAAGTTACTGGATGCACACTCCTTGCATATGCGTGCCTACGGGTTGCAGACAAAAAAGGGATAGTGCATTATGTGACCTTGCCTATAGGGAGGGACTTGAATGCAAAAAGTGTCAGAAATGGGCTATTTTTCTTTGTGATTTTTTTCATGTCAGGAGCGACTTGAGACTCTAGAAATCCCTATAGTCTCATTGTTTAGAGTGAGAAGTGCATTTAAAAGTAAAGACAACCCTTATTAACAATGCAATTCTATCAATTTCTAATCAAAAGTAAATCCCATTCAGTTCAATAAGGCTTGCCAAGGTCAGGCTGCAATCTAAATAGATTTTTAATTTGATCCAGAAAGTTTTTCCTGATTTTCTTTCTGCGGTAGCAGAGTTGGGCCTGGGAAATAACCTCTCTGTCTATGTGAGTCAGTCAGGATAATAAAACAGAATTAGTTATCTTTAAAATGCCATGGAAGTTCAAGATGGTTTGACTCCTGGATTCCGGATTTTGGTTTCCTGAATACATATCAGGCTATGCAAACATCACAACTCCTCCATGCCTCTTTGTCATCCTGTAGTGGCAAGCCAACTATTATACATATGCTTAAAGAACTAATCTGTTCTTTTAGCTAATCTAAGAATGAGACCTTTATCTTCACTTTTCTTGGACCTCTAACCTTTAAAGGTGAGTTAGACAGCTGCAGAAACCTGATCTCATTTTCTGCCCCTGGCAAGATTTTTCAAGTTCATCTTCTCCACCTCCCCCCCTCTGATGAAAAAATGAAATGTCATGAAAACAGGCTCTCGGGCTAAAAAACCTCTGTCTGTCTCTGTGACAGATGTCAGTTTGAAAGGTTTCAGGTCACCTGTCAGAAGTATGTCAGTATGATCCGTACAAACATCTATTCAACCTCTAACACTAACATTTGAGTCCTGCTTTTTTAGAATATTCCTTCTAAAAGAATCAAATGAGTCCAAGTCGTTGTTTCCCACCTCTCCTTACTTTTAACTCTGATTAATGAGCCAAACTCTTAGGCGCAAAAAAAAATCCTTTAAAAGGACAGCTTGACCTTTATGTGCCCCTGGCAATGAACCAATCAGCATTCTCGTAATCCAAACACAGATGCCTGGAGCTAAACAAATTCTGTAGTTGTGAACAAGAATTCAGTTTGCTGTCAAAATACAATGATGAGCGGTACATGGCAGCTTTTAAAAGAAAATATTCTGAATTAAACTTAAGTTAAAAATTATACTGATTAATATGTGTAGTAATCTTGGTAACTTTATACCTCCTTCATAAGAATAATAATTAAATCCAGATATTTACATGTATCTGTTAAATCTATTTAACTTCAAAGAATAGGAGCACATGGAGACTCATCTAAACTACTCTGCAAAGCTCCTTCACAATTTCGTAATACTTTGTGTCAGATTCATTGGTTTCATAATTCTGTAACTCAGATTTTGTTTAATTAATAGGGCTAAACTCTTTCATGTTGTCATAATATTTACATTGTTTTCCAAATTGTAACACCCTGATTCTTTCTTTAACCCCCTCCCATTGCACAAAGATCTTGATTAAAACAATAGTCTCAAAGCAAAGGAAAATTAAAGGTTCATGATATGATCCACAGCCACTCCACAGAGTTAAGTGGAGCACTGTGTCACACTGAATTGAGCATATAAAAAAGTCATTTATTCTGCTCATCATTACATGGGTGTCAGTTGAATCAGTAAAATATTTATGTATCTTTTAGAAGAAGTTGCCTGTTCGGTAACTATGCACCAGGAATTGAATGTCCCTTGGGCATTGGAATGTACTAAGTGACTTTGGGCAAGTCACACTCTGTCTGCTTCAGAGGAAGGCAAAGGCAGACCCCCTCTGAACAAATCTTGCTAAGAAAATCCTGGAACAACTTGAAGGCACCTAATAACAACAAAACTAGATGTGTTACCAGGGGCGGTCTCACCTCTCCTGGGGGGGTAGGCGAGCCTTATTTCTGCGCCCCCCCATGGCTGCTGGACGCGGCAGCCCGCGCGGCGACGTCACGCACACCTGCGCATGCGTGGTGACGTCACGCGCAGCTGCGCGAGTGCGTCACGCACGCCTGCGCATGCACAGTGACGTCCGGCACGGCTGCATCACCGGCTGCGCCGCTGGCGGGGAGCACTGGCTCCCGGGCAGGAGGCGCGGTGGAGGGGCGGCCAGCATGGCGGCGCCCCTCGCAGGCGGCAACGCCCCTCCCAGGACCCGTCGCCCTACGCGGCCGCTTGCATGGCGGAATGCCAAAGGCCGGCACTGTGTGTTACTGCCAAAAGTATGGCTTGACCACACAATTTGGTCCAGAGTCCCATTTCTCACTTCAGAGAATGGCTTACTCCAGGCTGAACCTCTTCAGAGTCCACTCAGTTTTTTGCAGGTTGCAAATCCCATCGAAGCTTCAACTGATTCATCTCCTATTAATCTCATTAGAAATACAAAAAGGGCTATACTATTTCTTCTTTTTATCAGAACTTGATGAAACTACTACAGGCTTGAAATGAAATAATGCCCATCAAATTGTGAATAAATAAATAAATAACAAATAAATTTATTTGTATATGTAGATTTTTCAGAGGCGTGCACATGATTTGATTTTCTTTGTCTCTTTTAAGGGCATGTAGCCTGTTTATCTTTGTGTGAATAGATATAATATTTTTAAAATATATTTATGGTTTCTTTCTCAAATCACATTTAGGCTTCTCAGCATTTTGATCCATCCTCTGATCCTAAAACTCAGGTAGGCATATTTATGGATACCTTGTGTCAAATCTTAGGGGCCATTTGTGCAGTCCTGGGCTCACATACTTTTATATTCATATAAAAGGTACAATAAAGATATGGCATATGTAATGTCTGCCTAGATACAAGTGGGACAAAACGTACCAGCAATTCTTCTTATGTACATAGTATTTCTTTATAAAAAAATATTTAAAGACACAAAATTTGCTAAACTACAATGTATTTTTCTAAATGGTAGTAGCTTTCTGAAAGTTTACAATTTGGTTGCAATCTTACAACCTTATTGCAAAGGCCAGGCAAAGCCTCCCACTATGCCTGGCTTCGCTGAAGATCTAGAGCATTGGTTCTCAACCTGTGGGTCCCCAGGTGTTTTGGCTTACAACTCCCAGAAATCCCAGCCAGTTTACCAGTTGTTAGGATTTGTGGGAGTTGAAGGCCAAAACATTGGGGGATCCACAGGTTGAGAACCACTGATCTAGAAAGTCAGCGGAAAAATCAGTTGCCCTGCTTTCCACTTCCTCATGGTGACGCTTCTGCCAATCCATGTGGGAAGCATTGCCCTCATGGTGAGGATCCTTGCTGGCTCCATTGGAGCCAGCTCAACATGGCAGGCTCCCATGTTGAGAGAGAAGTGTCGTACGATGCTTCCACTGCACTTGTGGACAGGCCCTCTGCCAGAAGTCCAGTGACATTGTGGGTTGGGCAGCATGTCCATCCATCACTAGATTGGTAGGGAAGCATCCTAAGATGCTAAAACAGCCCTCTCTGATGAGGCCCTTAGAACAGGATACTGCTTATAATATCATTTTATGCCATATCGTGTCAGAATGAAGCAAAAAGATCAGTGTCACACCCCAGCCAGGTACTAGGAGCAAACCAGACCAACGCCATGTTAAAATCAAAGATTCAGAGAGGCTTGGAAGCAAACCTCTGCAGCAACCTCTAAGTCAGTGGTTCTCAACCTGGGGGTCCCCAGATGTTTTGGCCTCCAACTCCCAGAAACCCTAACAGCTGGTAAACTGGCTTGGAATTCTGGGAGTTGTAGGCCAAAACACCTGGGGACCCACAGGTTGAGAACCACTGCTCTAAGTGAACTCCAAGCGCCCAAGGACAGGCGCAGCCCTATGGTTTCACAGGCCGATAAGGAAGCCTGGTACCAAGAAGCAACAGATACTCCCGAGAGGCCAGGTGGTTGCGCTAACAAGCTTACATTCCAATCAGACCGAGATGCGGTGGGAACGAAAAGCTTCCCAGCCGTTCCTGTGAGAGAGCTTCGATGCAGTCAGCGTATTCTAGATCAAAGTAACCGGGGCCTATAAAGATTCAGCCCAGAATGAGCTCAGGATCTCGTGCAAATGTTTTAGCTACCTTGTCAAGCCTCGTGGAACTTTGTCTGGGCCAGGGAAGCCTTCCTTTTTGGACTCTAAATCTTACTAAGCTTTGTCTCAAGAAACTCCTGGATTTAGCCAATTGCGCAACCAAGATTATTATTGCATTTATTGGACTCTTAAAGACTATTGCTCTGCTACAACTGGATGCTGGGAGCATCACTGAACTATTCTATCTTTGCCTTCTCTACCCATTTTTTACTTATTCTAAATAAAGCATTTAACCACAGTTGCTGTGTGTTGGTTTACTAAGAGTCCGTCCAAGTTCAGGTCGCAACAATCAGGCTGTTCCTATGATAAGTCTTTCTCTGATGTTTACAGCATGTCTTTTCAAAAGATCGCTATTATTATAATTTATGTCTCTTATTTCTGAATGGAATTGACTACATTTACAGAATATACAACCCTGTATCTGAGGAAGTTAGCATTGTGAACAAAAAAATCGATTTAAGACAAATAAAAATAATTTTAAAAGGATAAATTATATTGAATCATTTATAACTAGACAAATTAAAACCAGATAAAACAATTAAAAATAATAATGTGATTTACATGATGTAAAAGCAATTATTCATTGTGAATATATAATACTCATTAGTTGCATTCCTAAAGACTCATCTAGAGTTGCACTTTGTTGAAACCAGCAATTGAACCATACAGGCTTGTTCAAGATGTATATAGCCTGGTATGATGATGATTTATGAAGCCAGGAAGAAGTGTTGAGTGCAGAGGCTTCCCCTTGCCTTCTCCCCATTCACATTAGAGTTAGCACTTTGGTTCTGATCTATTTAAACCATAGCTCCTTGTTGCATCCAGAATAATGGAACTGTGGTTTAATGTTACTTAGCTAAACAGGATCTGAAACGAGAATTTTATCCTTGTTTCATATCTTGATTAGTAATCTGACGCAAAACCACTTCTACCCCCTTTTGGGGAGAAATGAGAAAACTGTGATTAAAAAGACTATTAGCAATGTTCCAAAGGCAATGTGTGAAGTCAAGAGGTGATGTGAGGAATAAGGGGAGATATCACGTGCACAATACTTTTATAATAATATGTAATAATAATAGTAATAACTTCACACCCCACCTCCATCTTTCCTAGGGGACTCAGGGCGGCTTACAAAGGGACCAGCCCAAAGAACATGAAGTTAAAACCATCAATCAAAACAAAACAAAATAAGAACATATCACAATAAAACATAACATCATAAAAACAGTACCATGCTGAGCAATAAAGTGCAGAGTTCAGAGGGCTTTGAGTTTGTGCAAAATTCCTAGATAGAGCTATGAGAAAGTGTAAAATTCAGAAAAGCAGGGCTGGGAGAATAATGCTCTTGGGCGTTAAAATGCCAGAAGTATAGAGCAGAGGGCCATGCTAAACAAAATATAGTTTGTTAAACCAGGAAAGTTACATCTAGACTCAATCATACTAAATATGTGGGTACATTTAAAAGTCTAAATCAGTTTGTGAAACAGAATTGGCATGTTTGAGTGTCTGCCTAAGAACTGATCCCAGCTCATGAATCAAATGAAGTTAATTTCCTTTGCTTGTTTTATTCCAAGTGCGATAAAAATGCTGCCCCAAGTTTCATTAGAGGAAATTGTTTTCAGAAGCTATGAGAGGCTGAAAATAGTTTTCAAAAGCTGGAAGTTTCAGATGTAATCACTGCATATTCCACACAGGGAATGGAAGGAAGAGGCGAGAAAATAGTAGCTAGGTAGAAGTAGCTAGATGTTACATCTCTCTTGAGCTTTTGTATGTAGATAAATTCAATTTTTGTGCTGTTTGATTTTTACTTTGAATGCTATAACTAAACCATGGAGGTTTTCAACATAAGATCTGTATACCTTAATAAAGCGGAATGTTTGTATGTATGTATGTATGTATGTATGTATGTGTGCGGAGGGCGGAAGGGCGGATATGTGGCAGCTATTTGCATAAAGTCCTTTGATTGGCCAGCCTTGCCACTCCAAAATTCTAAGGCACCAGACAGAGGGCATTGATTGCCACTGATTAGCCAGCACCCCAGAATCCAGGCCTCTACATTCAAACAACAGGATTTGGATATGTGGCAGCTATTTGCATAAAGTTCTTTGATTGGCCAGCCTCGCCACTCCAAAATTCTAAGGCACCAGGCAGAGGGCATTGATTGCCACTGATTAGCCAGCATCCCAGAATCCAGGCCTCTACATTCAAGCAACAGGATTTCTTCCCACTGAGGGGAAAAATGCACCATCAACATTCCTCCCCACTTGGCTCTGTGAAAACAAAATGGATTCTTGTTTTCTCCTCCCCCTCAGCTTTTAGAAAACGGCTGCCTGCCATTCGGCCTTTTAAACTTACAGTACGGCTTCATTAACTTGATTTCCCTGACTAGGCCTCAGTTAATGGGACATTGTGTATGGCCTGAATTAACAGTAACCAACCTTGGCACACTGAGCTCCTATGACCCATGATTCATTCTACTGCAGTTTGGAGTAGGGAGGACCATGGATGATGGGACTTGAAGTACCATCACAGGTTATGAGATTTGTAGTACTTTCAAACTCTTCATTCCCCACATACCAAGGCGGCCCTGAACCACAAGACCAAACTTGGCACACAGTACCCCCATGACCCACACTCCATCCTACTGCAGTTTAGAGGAGGATGGACCATGAAGGATGGGATTTCAAGTACCTCCATTCACTTCCCAAGCCCGCTGCGACCCTCATCCAGTGCATAATCATGACCACACTTGGCACAAAAAGCCACCATGACCCAATGGACGTCCTGATGCAGTTCAGAGGGTGGACCATGGATGATGGGACTTGAAGCACCTCCACTCATTTCACCAGACCATTGCCAACCTCATCCAAACACTGATCAAGACCAAACTTGGCACACAGAGCCCCCATGACTCATTCTACATTCTGGTGCAGTATTGAGGAGAATGGACCACGAATGATGGGACTTGAAGTACCTCCACTCACTTCCCAAGACTGCTGCGACCCTCATTCAATGACTAATGAAGACCAAACTTGGCACACAAAGCCCTCATGACCCACTCTACATCCTTGTGCTGATTGGAGGGGGATGGACCATGGATGACGGGACTTGAAGTACCTTCACTCACCTTCTGAGACTACTGCGATCCTCATCCAATGAATGATCAACACCAAACGTGGCACTAAGAGCCCCCATGATCCACTCTAAATCCTGGTGCTGTTTGGAGGGGGATGGACAATGGATGACGGGACTTGAAGTACCTTCACTCACCTTCTGAGACTACTGCGACCCTCATCCAATGAATGATCAACACCAAACATGGCACTAAGAGCCCCCATGACCCACTCTACATCCTGGTGCTGTTGGGAGGGGGATGGACCATGGCCAAAGGGACTTGCATGTAACGACTCTCCAACACTCGGTAAGGATCACGCGTAGATTGAAGCACGGTCCAACACGATTTTATTGCAGGTACGACACATGTGAAGCTAAAGCACCGGCCCGCCACCCAAACACACCTTATATACCCTAACCCCCCCTCCCATCGCCCATGCAATGTCCAGGCAGGGTTGCACCATATCCGGTGAGTCAGCATATCCCATAGTCCAAAGGGATGTGACCGCATGGGTCCATGAATCAGCATTATGAGTCCAATTGTCCAATGTCCAGGCTCGGAGGAGTTTGCCTCACTTCCCTCCGCAGCCCCCATACACACCTGGAAGTTACATCACTCCCATCTGACTCAGCACAGTCTCTATGTAACTGGAGCCAAGGTCACCAAAGAACTGGGGCAAAGGTCGGTGCAATCTCATGGCAGGCTGGGAACCTGAACTTCTCCTAAGCTCAAGTCTCCCAGTCCTGACATAACGGTCTCCTCCACCACGTCCTCCCCCTGGAAAACAAAACATCATTCAATCCGGAGGAGGAAAGGGCCCCACATACTTCTTCAAGAGACTACAATGAAACGTGGGGTGAACCTTCCCTAAACTCTTGGGCAACAGAAGGGTATACGAGACCTTATTCACCGCTTTCTCAATTCTAAAAGGCCCAATATATTTCGGACTTAACTTTTTGGATGGATACCCCAATTTTAAATTCTGCGTGGACAGCCATACTAGATCTCCTTCGCTATACTCCTCCCCTTCTTGCCTCTTCCGGTCTCCAAACAACTTGTAAGAACGCTGCGCCTTTCCCAAAGCCTCCGCCACTTCCTTCCAGTCCTCTCGGGCTCGTATCTTCCATTCCACCCTCTCCTCCCCTCCCAACTCCAACAGCTGGGGCAAAGGAGCCACCTCCTGACCATAGACTACCTCAAAGGGAGACTTCCCGGTGGAAGAATGCACAGAGCTGTTATAAGCCATTTCAGCATAAGGCAATAGATCGGACCAGTTATTTTGCTCCTTGTTGCTGAAAATACGCAGATAAGCCCCCAACGATTTCTGCGTTCTCTCCACGCCCCCATTGCAACAAGGATGATAAGCGGTCGTAAGACGCCTCTGAGCCCCCAACACCTCCAAAAATCGCTCCCAGAATTGAGCAGTAAATTGAACTCCACGATCACTTAAAACTTGCTCCGGGCACCCATGCAACCGGTACACATGCTGCACATACAACTCAGCCAACCTCTCTGCAGAAGGCAATCCCTTCAACGGAATAAAATGGGCCTGCTTTGAAAACATATCCAGCACGGTCCAAATATACCTATAACCCCGACTCGAGGGCAGCTCCCCCACAAAGTCAGTGCTGACATGCGTCCACGGCCTCACGGGAGTAACCACCACTTGAATCAACCCCTGCGGCTTAGCAGAGGGAACCTTATTTCTAGCACACGCCTCACAACACTCTACATATCTCTTCACCTCAGCCCTCATGCCTGGCCACCAATACCGCTTTTTAGGGCCAAAAGAGTCTTCGTGACTCCCCAATGACCAGCAGACCTATGATCATGATTCAACCTCAGCACTTTCTCTCTCATACTCTGAGGGACATACACCTTGCCTCCCATAATCCACAAACCATTCAATGGCCTACATTCTTTCTCATGACTCTGTAACCACACATCACCTACATAACCTTTCTGCAATTCCAAACTCCACTCGTCTACCACGCCTTCCTCCTTCTTAATCTCATTCGCCGTTTGGGATCTTGTCTGCACTGCCAGACCCCAATGCTCTCTAGCAAACACCTCTTCCGACTTATGCAATTCATTCTCTCCCACACTCGGATACCGGGACAATGCATCAGCCACCACATTCTCTTTGCCTCTTATATGCTGCAGCCTGAAATTAAACCGAGCGAAAAACTGAGCCCACCTCACCAACTTGGGAGACAACTTCTGAGGGTTCCTTAAATACTGGAGGTTCTGATGATCAGTCATCACCACAAAGGGAAAGCAGCACCCTCTAAAAACTGCCGCCACGTTTGCAAAGCGTTCCGCACAGCAAACGCCTCCTTTCCCAGACTGGCCACTTCCTCTCATGCTCTCCAAATTTCTTAGAAAAATATGCACATGGCCTCAGTCTACCTTGATCATCCTTCTGCATTAACACTCCGCCATATGCCCAAGCAGAAGCATCGCACTGCACCACAAAAGGCTTATCCACATTCGGATGCATTAACAAGGGTCCATTAGTAAAGGCTCTTTTTAATTTCACAAAAGCCTCCTGACAATCCTTCGTCCAATCCAGCTTAGCTCCCGGAGACCTGGTCCTCTTCGACTCACCCTTACCCTTGGTCTTCAATAACTCAGTAAGCGGGAGGGTTATCGCTGAAAACTCCGATATAAAAGTGCGATAAAAATTGGCTAACCCTAAGAAAGCCTGCAGCTGCCTACGAGTTTGTGGAGCCTCCCAATTCAACACATCATCTACCTTAGCCGGATCCATCGCAACTCCACTCACTAATTCTATATCCCAAGAAATCAATCTGATTCTTGCCAAATTCGCATTTACTCAACTTCACATACAGACTCGCCTGTCGCAATCTCTCTAACACCTCTCTCACCAGACGAACATGCTCATCTCTAGTATGCGTCACAATCACAATATCATCCAGGTATACAAACACCCCTCTATACAAAAGGGGTGCAACACCTCATTAATCAATTGCATGAAAATACCTGAGCTCCCGCTAATCCGAATGGCATTACGGTCCATTCGTATAGCCCGAGGGGGCAGGAGAAAGCAGTCTTCCATTGATCGCTCCTTTTCACCCTCACCATATGAAAAACGCGTCAATCAAATCCAACTTGGTAAAAAACTTACCACCTCCTAACTGACCCAACAAATCCTTGATTAATGGTAAAGGGTAACAGTTGGTAGTACTAACAGCATTCAAACCTCTATAATCAATACACAATCGCAACCTACCATCCTTCTTTTCACGAAACAAAACTGGTGCCGCAATGGGAGACTCGGACCTCCGAATAAACCCCTTGTCTAAATATCCGTCTATTTGCTCCCTTAAAGCCTCCTTCTCCTTCACAGTCATGGCATAGATCTTTGGTTTAGGCAAGACAGCCCCTTCCTTAACCTCTATACTACACTGTACATTGCGGGGGGGGGGGGGGAAGACCCTGAGCCAGAATCGGGTTAAACACATCTGCATAATCCCAATACTCGACAGGCACCCCTTGCACTTCACTTCTAACCTCCCCCCCTTTATTAGGAGCACACTGTACAATCCCTGTTTTCCAATCGATCTTGGGGTTTGCCTGCTCTAGCCATGGCAACCCCAACACCACCTCATGTCCTTTAATGGGGGCCACCACAAAGTCAATATCCCCCTCCCAGGGTCCCACCCGACCCTTTAAATCTTTAGTCCCCACAGAGAACGGCCCACCCTCAATAGAGGACCCATCCAATTGAGTAAATGTTATGGACGTTTCCAAGGGCTTTGTCCCCCCACCCAAATCCGCTATCAACTTCGGGGACATAATGTTCTCCGAACACCCGCAGTCCACTAAAGCTTTCCTTTCCACAATCTCATCCCCTTTAAACAATCCCAAGGTGCATTGTATATTAGAGCTCACCCCAACACTTTTTTTTATCATCATTGTCCACACAAGCTGCTTTAGCGGAGGCCACCTTCACTGGCTCCAGCACCTGCCTTTGCCGGCACTGGGACGCAAAATGACCGGGTTGGGAACAAATGAAACAAAGGCCTCGTCCCATCGTTGGCCTTCTCATAGTACTGGATCGGTTGTCACTGCCACGCCTAGGCTCTCCTCCTCGGAATCGCCCCTCAGCAACACCACGACCGGATCCCCTGGACCTCGCAGACTGGAAACGACGCCGCTGCACCTGGGCTAGGATCCCCCACGCTGCCGGCCAACTGGATCCAACCATCGACATCGCCAGGATCATCCCGATGCAGACACCACTCGAGGATCTCCTTCCGCAGGCCGTCCTTAAACAACTCAAGTAGGGTAGCTTGAGACCATTCTGCAACTTTTCCAGCCAATCCCATAAATTCCTCTGCATACTCGGTGACGGACCGGGATCCCTGGGCCAGGCAGCGCAGCGCTTCCTTCGCCTTAATTCTCTCCAACGGATCCCGAAACCGATTTCGGATCGCCTGCAGGAAAGCTCTCACGGATCTCAAACACGGGTCCCGGCGGTCATGGCATTGGACATACCATTCAGCTGCCCTTCCTTTGAACACCGCTCCGATGGCCCGCACTCGGCTGCTGTCACTGGGATAAAGGTGACCGTAGTCCTCCATATGATCTTGCACCGCAGCAGCAAAAAAGGCTACCTTGCAGGCTTCACCTTCAAACTCAACCCGTAATGGTTCCTTCTTCATACGGGCCCCGAACTCCTGGGACAGCACTCCCCTCCCTTGAGGGACCTCGAGCCTTGAAACACCTCTTCCCATTCCAGCCTGTTGCACAGGGCGCCTCACCGGAACCGGACTTCCTTCTGGATGGCCACCTACGGTCCTCACTCCCAAAGGAGATCTAGGACGCTCAGCTGATGTTCCGCCATCCATCCATGAATAATAAGTGAAGTCTCCTCCCGGGGCACTCCATACCGACTCTATCGGCTCTCTTCGGGACATGGCTCGAGACATCCTCCTCATGGTCTGTTCCATGGCCTCCAACTTACATTTCATCACTTCCAACTCCGACAGTGATGCAGGTTCCGTGGTCTCACTACCACGCTCCGCCAGGTCCACCTGAACTGGCCTGTCCTTCGGCACAGTCTCCCTGGTCCCACGCACTTCTGGATCCGCCTGAGCTGACCAGTCCTTCGGAACAGCTTCTCCGATCCCTCCGGCCCTCCGGATCTCCGCCTGACTGGAGCCGTATTGCTCCCTCCTTCGACAGGCCATTACCGAGCTCACCTGAGCTTCCCACAGTCGCTCCGCTTCTCGAAGCTCATCCTCCTGGGCAACCGCACCTCCCGACGCCATCATCTCTCGGTGCTCATCCGGGAACCCCACTTGGTCAAGGGTGGTCCAATCCCACTCCATAGTTCGCCGGACTTCTTCAGGAGCCAAATCCCATCTATCAATATATTCTTCTTCTTTCCAAGCCAACCTCTCCATTGCTGGGATAGTTGAAAAGGGGCTTTAGCTTCTGTAACGACTCTCCAACACTCGGTAAGGATCACGCGTAGATTGAAGCACGGTCCAACACGATTTTATTGCAGGTACGACACATGTGAAGCTAAAGCACCGCCCCCCACCCAAACACACCTTATATACCCTAAGCCCCTCCCATTGCCCATGCAATGTCCAAGCAGGGTTGCACCATATCCGAGTGAGTCAGCATATCCCACAGTCCGAAGGGATGTGACCTCATGGGTCCATGAATCAGCATTATGAGTCCAATTGTCCAATGTCCAGGCTCGGAGGAGTTTGCCTCACTTCCCTCCGCAGCCCCGCATACACCTGGAAGTTACATCACTCCCATCTGACTCAGCACAGTCTCTATGTAACTGGAGCCAAGGTCACCAAAGAACTGGGGCAAAGGTCGGTGCAATCTCATGGCAGGCTGGGAACCTGAACTTCTCCTAAGCTCAAGTCTCCCAGTCCTGACACCAGGAAGGTGATCACATTTATCCCAGAACCTGGCTTCAAACCACTTTGCAGCCCCCGCCCCCCATTTCAGCTCTCCAGAGGCCTAGGTGTGAAAAAAAGGGAGAAAGTACAGTTAGCAGTGGATGTAATCAATTACTTTCCCAGGGTGTCCTTGAGGCATTTTTGGCAGCCCCCATTTGAGCTTTTTTACTGTGCTTCAGTAATCTCGCCCTGGATCTGGGATACACTGGCATTTCCTGCAGTACATTTTTGGATTGAACTTTTAAGTTTTCTGATGCTTTTTAATGCATTATATGTCCTTAGATGCATGCTGCAGCACACATTGATGATGTGCATTTTGTGGCCACCGTGGCCTTGAGTTAACTTCAAACTGAAGGGGCTGCGATGGTGCAACGGGATAAACCATTGAGTTGCTGAGCTTGCTGACCTGAAGGTTGGCAGTTTGAATCCGTGAGATGGGGTGAGCTCCCATTGTCAGCCCCAGCTCCTGTCAACCTAGCACTTCGAAAACATGCAAATGTGAATAGATCAATAGATACCACCTTGATGGGAAGGTAAAAGATGCCCTATGAAGTCATGCTGGTTACGAGATCAGGAGGTGTCTACAGACAACGCAGGTTCCTCGACTTGGAAATGATGATGAGCACCTCCCTCAGAGCCAGTCATGAACACTGGTTTCAGAACTGGAGAAGAAAGGGAAGACTTTTTTTGTCTGTGTATTTGTATTTCATTGTGTTTCAAAGTCATTGAATGTTTGCCTGTATCTGTATATATGCTGGAATCCGCTCTGAGTCTCCTCTGAGAGATAGGGCAAAAAATAAATAAGTTATTATTATTATTATTATGCCCCTGGTGGTGCAGTGGGTTAAACTGCTGAGTTGCTGAACTTGCTGACCAAAGGTCAATGGTTCGAATCCTGGGAGTGGGGTGAGCTCCACTGTTATGTCCAGCTTCTACCAACCTAGCAGTTCGAAAACATGCAAATATGAGTAGATCAATAAGTACCTTCTGTAGGAAGATAACGGCGCTCCATGGAATCATGCTGGCCGCATGACCTAGGAGGTATCTATGGACAATGCCAACTCTTTGACTTAGAAAGGGAGATGAGCCCCACCCCCAAGAGTCAGATACGACTAGACTTAATGTCAAGGGAAACCTTAACCTTTAGCTTATGGTCAGTATAGAAGGGACTCACCTGGATTAGATTCCCCTTTGATATAATCAGGGATTACTCTTATATTCTTAGTACCTGGAGTAGTAATGAGATATCATAGGCATTTCCTATCTATTATATTTTTATGGGACTACATTGAATGCTAATGTTAGGATTATCCATGTCAGCATATTTCCAATTGCTATGAATTATTGTGAAAGCTGGACAGTGAAGAATGCTGATTAGAAATTTAAGTAATCTGAGATGTGGTGCTAGAGAAGAATATAGTTACTATGAACTGCTAAATTAGAAAAATGGGTCCTAGAGTAAGTCAAACTCGAACTCTCCCTAGAAGCCAAAATGGCTAAACTTACACTGTTGTACTTTGGCCATATCATGAGAAGACATAGTTCATCAGAAAGGGGATCTTGGAGATCTCTCATTCATAGGGTCACCATAGGTACTAGTTGATTTGAAGGCAGTTAGCAAGAACAAACTACCACATACATTTTCCAGAAAGGCAAAGAAATATAGTTAATCCTATCTTTCTTAACATTTCAATATCAGTGACTATCTGCATTCCATACAATATCTCAACTCCTTGCTGCTATGTGTCCTTTCTGTTGCTGAGTGTGTGCAGGTCTGCTACTTCTATTGGAAGGAGCTCAGTGAAACCACCAGCTTCCATGACTTCAGTGACAACTTACATGCATGTTACTGCTGCAATGGTGATCTTTTTATTATAGGTATTGCAGCACATCTGGTGATTTGTATAGACAGAACCAGTTCTATCTGAACATTAAGTATTAAGAGGAAAGGGTTTCTGCTGGTACTGAATTTTGGCAGGAATGGGCCTCCAGTAAGTCTTGGCAGAGTAGTATCTTAACTGGTAATGACTTGATAGGACAGGATCTCCAGGGTTGATAAGTTTCGGAGGGATGTGATCTCCACCAGTGGTACACTGTTCCCTCACTTATTGTGGGGGTTACGTTCCAGGACCTCCTGCAATAAGTGAAAAACCACGAGGTAGGGATGCCATATTTATTTTAAATTTTTTTACATTATTTTAAGTCTTTATAATCTTAAAATAAAGTGAAGGAAAGGAAGGAAAGGTCCTTCAAAGCTGGAGGGAGGGAGGACTGAGGAGGGAAAGTGCCTCGGAGAGCGACGGCAGCAAAACCCCACAAAACAGTGAAAATACCATTATATATATTTAAAATTAATATTTTTTGAAATCCACAAAACAGTGAGTCTGTTAAACATGAACCGCGAACTAGCGAGGGAACACTGTATTAGCATCAGTAGAGTTCCATAGGCAGCAAGCCTTAACAGGACCACTCCACCCTCTACCCATAGAAGGCTCTTTCTGCTTGTGGTCTCTGTCTGGGATTTAGGGAAGAAGAGAGCAGGCAAGCAGTTGACTGGAGTTCCTCCAGCTGCTCAGCATTGGAAAAGAGCCAACAATTGTTCTCCACAGTTTTGGTCTTCTAGAATATCTGCTCTTCTTCTTTCTGAGTGGCTGTTTCTTCTCTTTACTCTCAACTTTCTTTCCAACTGTGCATGGAGGGAATGCCATTCTTCCTTTCCCCTGTCGGGTTGATCCGTATACAGTGCCAGCTGTAGTTTTGTCTGTCATCTGTCCACCATCCAATGCTTTTTCTGACCTGAGTGGATGGCTACCATGGCAATTCCTTGGGAGCCACTTGAAGCTGCCAGCATCAAAACTGGCAATACAGTCAGCTGCAATGCATCAAGATTGTTTTTGGCGGTGACTGAAGATATATAGTCAAGGTCCTTTGTGAACACAGCTTTACTACACTGAACCAAGACATAGAGATTGGACATAAACAGTGGTGTATTTCTGTATCTATTGGGATGGAATCCAGACAATTTTCCTACCTTTGGGTAGGATTTTTAATGTGAAGAGGGTGGCTGTAAGAGAGATGGGATCACAGTTATGTACAAAATCAGTATGTGCTTTGGATTTATGCCTCTATCCACTAAACTAAATATAGTGGGATGCATTTCATAAAAATCCTAGAAGTGCTAGATGGAAGCTAAATAGGGTCAGTCCTGGTTAGTGCTTGGATGGGAGTCTGCCAATGAATACCAGTGCTGCATGCTATATTTCAGAGGAAAGAACTGGCAAAATAGCCTATTCCTTGTCCAAGAAAATGCTATGAAATTCATAGGATTACCACAAGTTGACACACATACACATATTTCATAACCCAGAATCATGTTTAGAATAAGACATTATTTCTAGGTAGAAATTATTTTGAATTCCTTATAAGATAATTTCAGATGTTTACTTTTTAATTGGCTCTAGATTGATATACATTCTCTTTCTCCAGCTCTTTTAACCATTCTTTAGGACAATATACTTTTCAAACAATGAATCAATAGCATATCATTGTCTTGGCTGACCTAATTCTTCTCCCCTTCTTCATATTGTTTTTGTTCTTAGAACATTTTAAACACATAATAAATCATTCATTGTAACTTTCTTCCCTCTAGTTATTCTTGATGCTTAGATTGTGGCACTTTTGCTCTCCTACATCACAGCAATAGCTAAAAGGTTTGCAGACTGAAGACCATATAGCAAATCCTTTGGGGAACAAATAAATTAATTACATCCCTAAAAAGATGTTTGCCAACTGCCCCTATTTTCTATTATCATTTTCATTTGGTCAGTCAGTGAGACAAATAGTGAGGTGCATTATTAAAGGTTATCATGAGAAATGTAGAACAATTATTGGTGTCACACTGAAACAGCACGTTAACATTGACACAAACAAAATTCCCTTTGAAAGAACAGTTCTTTGATGTTTTGATCCCTATAAAGAAATATTTGAAATCCTAATAGGGGTTAAGTAGTAATACTGGGAAAGATTGATTTCCTAGCTAAAAATAATATTTCTGAGCAGCACTAAAATTAATTACTCTGGAGTCGTGGGCAGGCAGCAAGTTTATGGTAAATGACAGAATGTTTGCAAATTTTCCTGACTACTCGATTAGAAAATGCACCAAGTAGAGGTGTCAGCCAAGCATGCATTATTTAAGTGGTTGGTGTCTGGCGACAATCTGGAGGCTACAATTGTTGTGGTTGCCCATAGGAAAATTCGCACTTTCTGAGGGAAATTCTTTCACCTTTGTGTGCCCACAGCACAGATCTCTCTTCATGGCAGCTGTAGGATGCACAGGAAATCCTTGACCTGGAAAATGTGGGACAACTGACACAAGGTGACCCTTGAATGCTGGGGTAGGCCCAATTAATTTAAAATTTTGCTTGGCCTTGTCTCTTCCAATTTTCTAAATCCTCTGGAAAAATGATTAATGCGTACACTGCCAATGCGAAAATATTTTTGACCCTATTAAAGTCGACCAAGGGTAAACCAAGTGTAGGCTGGCATTGTATCAAACTAGCTTTATTAAATTTGATTGGAGAGTTGTGTGAGGAAGGGACAGACAAGGACATTATTTTGCACAGCAACTCCCTTTTAAATGAAAACATTGGGGAGAATACCAAACGGCAATGTTGTCTGGTGAGGAGTCTTGCAAGATTTTGTGATGATCTGAATGTTATCTAACTCATCCCCCGCCCTATTTTTTTTGTAAATGGCATTCATGTTAATAATATGTAGTACTGTTCTATCATTGTGAGTGACTTGCTTCATTTATAATACTATGGCTTATTTCTTTTACTCTTAATCATTATTATTACGTCTTTTTCTGAGGCTTTTCCAACTCTTGTTTATAATATTCAGTTCTTCAAACTCTCTTTCAAAGTACAGCTCAACAGACACAAACATAGCAAACACTTTCTCTTTCAGCAGAAATCCCTGCCAACAAGAGAATGTCTTGTCTTTGGGATACAGCATATATGTAGAATTTTTGGATCATGTTCATAAACTATTGTTCTGTGTGACAACACTTATAGAACCATTACTGATTCATGTATGACATTTCCATCAAATTCCATCCTAAATGGATGATATCCCATTCCCTCTTGGAGCTTAGAATGGCCCACTGAGGTGAAGGTGAGTGATTTAGAACCTCATCACATTGATGAGGTCCAGTGTTGTGATTTGCCAGCCTCTATGGCAAATTGGGGCAGCAGCAGGTCAATCCTGGTACCCCAGCTGCCAGCTGACGCTTTCTCATCCCATGTGGGAAAGCAACGCCACTTCACTGAAGCCCCGTTCCTAATGGAACATGGGGCAGCTTCCATGTTGGTGGTGGCAGCGACCCCCCCCCCCATGCTCCCATTCCAGTTCGGCCACGGAGCCCAACCAAAAGTTGCCCTATGTTGTATGATGAGTTAGGATGCTTTTTCTGCCCCCTGTGATACGATTGTCAGGGAATTTCATTGCTGAGTAAAGATTTGAATTTGAATGTCAAATTTGAATTTCACTATAACACTGATATTATGCAGAAATGAATGCTATCTCAATTTATATTTAAAAGTAAGTCTTCATTGAAGTTAATTGGTGTTATTTCTAAAAATGTTTAGTGGAATACAATTAAACATATATCTCAATAAAAAGGGAAATTTAATTTACTTTGGAACACATCCACCCTGACTCAACCGGTGGCCACATCAGCATGAAAGCAGATCACTATGTGCAAATGTTGCAAATGAATGGTGAATTTGTTTTTCTTCTCTCTAATCCAACTGTTAGGAATACATTCATGGAAATGTTAAAGAAAATCAGTAAACATATTGATTTTTTAAAAAGTGGGGGCAGTTTTCACTTTTCAGCTGTCCCTATTTAAAATTGAACAATATAAGTCATTTTCTATCATGATTTTTTGCATTTAGTTTCGTTGGGACTTTCATATATAGGACTATGGCATGAAGGTGGTAATATACCATACTGAAGTGGGACCATCACATTTAGTACTGATTCCAATTGTACAGTGCTGTACACAACCTGTTTCCAGTCTGCTACCTTTTCAGGACAATCCTGCCTCCTGCTATTGATGGGGAAACCCATGCCATGGTGCTGTCACTTATATTGTGTGATGAACCAGGATCCCATGTCAAGGGATGGGAATGTCCTGGTGTCTCATTCCCCCTCACACTAATTCACAATGCAAAGTTTTACATTTGTTTTACAAATTCACATTTACATTTCTTTTTTTCTGAAATTATAAAGTTGTGTTCACAAAATTATATATTTTTAAAATCCAGAGCAGCACAAGTGCAATAGGGCACTAACCAGAAGTTTAGCCACAGGACCTTGCCAAAGCATTGCAGATGGTTGGAATGGTGCAATAGCTAGGACCATCATTATTCTTGATCATGCAAATGCCACCGGATATTGGCTTCGTGCAATAAAGTCCCCAGGTAGAATATGAAAAATGTGTACAGAGTAAAATGTATGTAAAATGTATATTAAAATGTAAAAGAGGCTGCATTAACAACTATTGCCATTCACCTTCTATTTTTGAAAACATCATGATTCATACTGGCTGAAGCAAGGAAGATGTTTATCAAATCCTAAATTAAGGTGGTTCCCTATGGAAGGATATACTGTTCATATCTATTTTTTAAATTTGAATTTTGGATCTAGCTCAGATTTGGTGCTGTATCTGAGACCATAATTTGTCTTTTGTTGTACAAGTTAGGCTTGGATCAAAAGGAACTTCATTTCTCTATACCACCCCAGAACATCAAGATCATTAAGACATAGTATGATTATCCTCTTCAAATATTTGACGGGATGTTAGGTAGAAGATGGATCAAGCTTGGTTCCTCCTGGGCCACAGACTAGGAGATGAACAGCCAGATTCAAATTACAAGGAAGAGGTTACACTTAAACATTAAGAACCTCCCAACGGTAAGGACAATTCAAGTAACATGCCCTGGATTGTGGTGGATTCTCTGTATTTGGGGGGTCCTACTTGGTCATAAGTGATCACCTATGATATGATATAAGTTATTTTTAGACGTTATTTTGTTGTGTATTCCTGCACGGCACAGGGTTCCACCAGTTAATCCTTGTTATATCTTTCACTGTATTTGATTCTATGATTCTACAACCAGGACCACAGTGAGAAGAGTGACTGCTGTCCTTTTTTCTGACATCAGCAATTCACCGGCCCCTCCTTCACTGTCAGAATCCTGGACTGATATATTGGTCACAGGTCCTGTTTACACTCAACCAACAGGAGCCTGGTGCAAAGGGCAATAACAGAAGCAAGTTTAGTAGTTATGAGCCCTGTGTTGGGATCCAAAACAGAGCTTACATCCTTGCACACAATAATCTACACTCTGACTATTCAGAGCTTACTAAATTGCAGAAATATAATTATGGGGTCACTTTGTTGCTGATACTGGGAAAGAACTGGAGGCAGAAATCTGTGCTAATGTAATGTAAATCACTTGACTTCATCCCACTCTTTTTTAAGGGAGTCCTTCATATTCATTTTTAGTTCCCGAGACCTTCATGTAACTCCCTGGATATTAATTCCAAGCAATCTGTTCCTTTACTTAAAAAAACACACACACACACAAAATCTATCTAGAATGTATTCAGCCTAATTTAAATTTTTAGGAAACAAGGCAGCCTCTGGAAATGCTTATAGATCCTAAAACCCATTAAGTGGCAGTAGGCACCAGCATTATATTCGACTTGCTTCATAGCTGTAATAGAATATCGTCTGAGCAAAGCAGCCGCAAGAACAAAAAGGCATTATTTGCATGATTCTGAACTATTTTCAATACATGGCGCATCAAAGAAGAGTTCAATAAAGGGTGAAAAGCTGTAAACTAGAGAAGTCTAATTTGCTATGGGAGCAATGAACAATTCCAAAAGTGGCTTCTGAATTGCATTTTATTCTTTCATTTCTATTTTTTCACTTATATCTTAATCTGATGGGAATATCTTCAAAGAGCTTCCAGTCTTATATACTAGGCACATTAGTTAAGTGCTCATTCTGATGGTATGAAGAAACAAATCTCTGTATACATTTTGTGGTGAAGAAAACTAATTCAGTCAAACCAATGAATTAGCAAGCAATATGTAGTTGTTTCTATGATTCCATTCCAGAATCTGTACTAGAGGACTAATGTGTGGGCTCAGTTTTATATTGCATTTTAATGTGGTGCAATGGGTTAAACCCTTGTGCTGGCAGAACCCCACTGACTGACAGGTCAGAGGTTCAAAACCGGGGAGAGCAGGTGAGCTCCCTTTGTCAGCTCCAGTTCCCCATGCGGGAACATGAGAGAAGCCTCCCACAGAGTGGTGAAAATATCAAGCATTTGGGTGTCCCCTGGGCAACGTCCTTGTAGACAGCCAATTCTCTAACACCAGAAGTGACTTGCAGTTTCTCAAGTCACTCCTGGCATGAAATTTTTTTTAATTTTAATGTGGTGGTGAAATATGAAGCATCGTGTTGTACTTAATCAGCCACTTTTTTTCACAAGAACAGGAAGGTGCGTTTCCCCATTGCTTTTCAAACTTCAGCATACCTTCCAAAGGGCCACGGGTGCTGCAATTTAGCAGAGAGAACGTGACAGTCCCACTGAATGAGAAGTAGTCTTCTAGCACCATGTTGGGTTTCATCTATATCCAAGCAAGAAGCTACACATGCAATCCTTACTGTTCATCCTCTCATAGCTTTCTCAGTTGATACTTTCATGTGTAATTGTCTGTTGAATCAAAAATGCACTTTAAAAGTGTCACTATATTTGTGCTCAGTTATAGCTATTGATATGATTTTGAATGTGGTTACATATACACATTTTTTTTAAAAAAAATAGTGCAGGCCTATTATTCTTTATCTTGGAATATTAATTTCCAGAAATACTATTTCCATCATTTTGCTAAAAAGGAGCCATGATGATGCAATGGGTTAGACCAGGGGTGGGCAATTACCGGCCCTCCAGGTGTTTTGGACTTCAACTCCCAGAAATCCTAACAGCTAGTAAACTGGCTAGGATTTCTGGGAGTTGAAGTCCAAAACACCTGGAGGACCGGTAATTGCCCACCCCTGGGTTAGACCCTTGTGTCGGCTGAACTGCTGACCTGAAGACCTGAAGGTCGGTGGTTCGAATCCGCGAGATGGGGTAAGCTCCCATTTGTCAGTTCCAGTTTCCCATGTGGAGACATGAGAGAAATCTCCCACAAGATGGTAATACATTCAGGTGTCCCCTGGGCAACATCCTTGTAGACAGCCAATTCTCTCACATCAGAAGTGACTCCAATTTGCCTCTGACACGATAAAAAAACCCATTATGTTAAATTGCAGTAAATTGATTTCTGGAATATTTTTGGATAGATGCCTTTAAATTAACCTTCTTGGGTAAGGTAAATAGTCTCAAAATGATAAATATGCCTTAGAGAATTCATGCCCTTCATAGAATCCTTCACAAATATGTTCAAAGGTTTAATACCTTGTTCCAGTAATTTTTCTGAGATTCCTCCCTTTTTCAGATTTTTTTAAAGATAGTAGATCTTTAATTTGATTTACTTTCATTTCATGAAGATAGATTTTAAAAAATGCTATTTATTTGAAGACTATCTAATGACCTGCATTAATCATTTGGATCCTTCTTTTGTATATCCTGGGCTGTTTTGGAATCTTTCTTTCTGTTATCTTATTCTAAATGTTAGAATAACACTTCCAAGTTAGGGACTTGAGAAACTGCATCTCACTTCTGGTGTGAGAGAATTGGCTGTTTACAAGGACGTTGTTCAGGGGATGCCTGGATGTTTGATATTTTACCATCCTTGTGGGAGACTTCTCTCATGTCCCCGCATGAGGGAGCACATCTTGCTCTCCCTAATTCAAACCGCGGACCTGTTGGTCAGCAGTCCTGCCAGCACAAGGGTTTAACCCATTGTGCCACCGGGGACTCCATTCTACGTGAGTGGGATTAGGTTCAATTGATTTTTAGAACAGGTTTTCCTTTCCTCAGAGTTTTTACATTTATAAAACTAAACATGTAATAAGACCCGACAATCCCAATTTGATCAATTACTTCATGCAAAACTTTCCAGATCGGAAAAGTTGGTAGAAGGCTCACATGAATGAACACATGGACTGATAGGACAATTTTCACTTTGGATCAATTTATTACTCATGTTGATATATTTTTTGTTGGATGAGGCTCAGATAAGACTTTCCAGTTTCTGATGAATTGCCATATTTATTATCTACCATTTCACAATTTGTTGGCATTTAAACACAATCCCGAAGCTTTGTGTTTCTCAGCATCTTCTCTGCTCTTACTGAAACAATAGAGAGAAAATTCCTCTAATATCTATAAATATTTATTGCTGGCTAATTTCCATGATACATAGCATTTCAGGAATGCTTTGGCTTCCTTTCCCATTGTATCTCTAGTTCTTATAAAAGTATGATTTGTGCATAGTTGCCACCCCAATGCCTTTTTAGTAAAGGCTTCAGCAAGTCAAATTATGGCAAATGTTTGCATATGACAGATGTGTCCTTTAAACATAAAGTCTGGCCATGCTCATTTATTTACTGTCAAGGGGAAGTTATTGCTTGCACTAATTTTGTATTAAGCTTTGAATCTAAAGTGATCCTTGAATTTTGCAGATGTTCATGTGTTTTTAAATTATATGCCTGTTTCTTGGAAATTAACTATTGCTCAGAGGAAATGGATTAGCCATGCCTTTTCTGTGGCAAAAGACTGAATACAACAACACTGGAAAAATAAATGTCCACTTATGGGCCTTACAGCCATTTCAGTGTTCTAACATATGGTACGTAGACGACACCACATGGAGATCCCTTTGGACATTTGCACACCATTCATTGGAGGATATAAATAAATAAGTAAAATTTCTGAATACATCTTTACCCTTGTCCCGACAAACATTTACTAAGGTTTTTTTAAAACAAAGATTACATGGGGTTATTTTGATTTGCTTTATATGATGTTTACATAATAGAGAATGGTGGAGGACAGCAGCAGCAACAAGAAAACTCCTTTCAGGGAACAATGCAAGAAGTAAAGAGTGGGCAATTACAGAAGGAAAGAGATGGAAGGTGAAGTTGTTGGTAATTGGTAGCTCTGATATTTCAAGCCTACATTTATGGGCATGCTTCCAAACAACATCCAAGGCTAGTATTATCACAAATTTCAGCCAATTTGGTTCACACTCTGCATTTTAACCTATATATGAGACAAAGGAAGTTATTTGTTTATGTTAAAGGTGATTTTGCATTTATTGGAAGACCCAAAAACGAAAGGTTCCCCACAAAAATTGCATCATGCATGAAAATCTTCACCACCAAACTGCAGCTTAAAAGTCAACAACCTGTTAAGATTAATTTAAGAAACTGCTGTGGTTTCTTTCCTTTTATATCACTGTTCTTTGTACTAGTCTATCATTTAGCACAAAAACCTAGCATGGTATAGTGGGATGAGTGTTGGTTTAGAGTTTAAAGGCTTGGCAAAGAGGAGAAACCCACATGACAACTGTGGGCTAATTGCACTCTCTCTGTCTACGAGGAAAGCAATGGCAAACCTCCTCTGAAAAAATCTTGCCAAGAACCATCTATAACAGTGGTTCTCAACTTTCCTAATGCTGTGACCCCTTAATACAGTTCCTCATGTTGTGGTGATCCGCAACCATAAAATTATTTTTGTTGCTAATTCATAACTGTCATTTTGCTATTGCTATGAATCATAATGTATATCTGATATGCAGGATATATTTTCATTCACTGGATCAAATTTGTCAGAGATACCCAATACTCCCAAATTTGAACACTGGTGGGGTTGGGGGATTGATTTTGTCATTTGGGAGTTGTAGTTGTTGTGATTTATAATTCACCTACAATCAAAGACCATTCCAAACTCCACCAACAATGGAATTGAACCAATCTTGGCACACAGAACTCCAATGACCAACAGAAAATACTGGAAAGGTTTGGTGGGCATTGACCTTGAGTTTTGAGGTTGCAGTTCACCTACATCCAGAGAGCACAGTGGACTCAAGCAATGATGGATCTGGACCAAACTTGACACAAATACTTAATATGCCCAAATGTTAACACTGGTGGAGTTTAGAGAAAATAGACCCTGACATTTGGGAGTTTTAGTTACTGGGATTTATAGTTCAACTACAATCAAAAGAGCATTCTGAACCTCAACAACTATAGAATTGGGCCAAACTTCCCACACAGAACCCCCATGACCAACAGGAAATACTGTGTTTTCTGATGGCCTCTGGTGACCCCTCTGACACTCCCTTTCAACTCTCCCAGAGGTCTCAACCCATGGGTTGTGAAACATTGATCTATAATATGGTCACCATAATTGGAGTTGATTTGAAGTCACATAGCATCATATGGATACTGTTTCATCTTATTTTTATTTATATTTATGATCCCATGTTAAGGCTGAAAATGGGGGTTTGATTTTAAAAGTAATAAAGATATTAATAAACCTATTTAATTAGCTGTGGCATTTATGCAAGTTGCCCTGTTAAATGTGGTACAGAAATTTTCACACCACTGTCATCATCTTCAACCTGTGACAATGTGAAAAGCAACAAATTTATTACAGTACAACCTGTCAAAGTTGAGGGTCAATAAAATATTATACCATAATCAATTTGTTAATCATTAAGCAACAGAAGTCATTATTGATTGTATTTACAGCTACTTTGTACAAGTGTCAAGCATTTTTGTAGGTTTCATAAAGAAACAGCTTCATTTTATTTACCTGTTGTGCTGCACAGAAACACACCACAGGACTTTGGGCAAATTTAAAGGGTCCCAACCTTATTCATCTTGCCATTAGTTATTCATCTGAGCTTTATAAAACATTTATTTCCATTCATCTTGGTCACATAGAGAGAATTCAAAATATCAGGATGCGGTAATATGTTAAAACTTCTCTAGTGTCACATTTTGTTATATAGAGTTACAATGAGAAGAAATTTAACAGGATGTGACATGGTGTAAGTGATGCACTGACATGTATAATTTAAAGACTACACTCTTGTTGGAAGCAGACACCTGCAATTAATTTCGATATTGGGAATTCAAAATGAAACTGATTATTAAAGCCAGAAGGGACTTGGAATACACATTAAGCTCATGAACTGGGGCAGCCCCTCTGTTTACCAAACAGTACATTCGTTAAATGTATCCTTATGATTCGGTTATGAATATCATTGGGTTCGGAACATGCTATGCGGGGAGTTAACCTATCATCTGAATGTACATAAATGTTAATTGTTACACTTTCTCAAAGTGAAATATATTTACACTGTCACTTATAGCATAAGGCATGCTTTCTTCTGCTTTCCTCACTTTCTGATATTTAATTAAGCATCTTTCTTCTTTCTAGAAATTTTAATTACCTCTACAAATGAAGGTACTCGCTAACATTGATGTAACTAACTATTTAACTCAATTTCCAGATAATTATACAAAGCTATTGCTACAGAAGATGTTAGGAGGAAAAAAACTTAATTTGAAGAGTTTGGTGCTATTGCCATGATGATGTTGATTTTTAAAACAAAACAGATGTTCTAACAGAACATACTAGATTTTTACGTTCCTCTCATGAAGTTGCTTACATATAAGCAGCTCCCACTGATTTTAGTGTCATTTTCTTCGGCAAGTGCAAGGCAGCCTGATATGACTCAGAGATGTCTGATACCAACAAATTGGTACTTTGGGTTATGTTACCTTGACAAAACAGGGTGCCATAATAACTGTACTACTGGTAGGAAGCAGGTGGACTAATGCAATGATATAAAATTATAATATTCATATAAGACAATGGTTTTTAATTTTTCTGACCTTCCTTCTTCCCTCACAACTTGTTGTATTCAAAAGGTTTGAAGCTAACAAAGACAGACAAATCAATTCAACTCTGACTCCCCCCCCCCAAAAAAAAAATCACTCAGGAAAAAAGACTTCTAGTGCTCACAAAAGTTATTCACTCTTAGTTATGAGTTGTCTGCTGGGGACATTCCAAAGCTAGGATTGGCCATATGAAGCAAACTGTTTGCATCTCAATTGCCCAATGCTACTTTTCAAGGTAGGCTTTCAAAGAAAAAAGTTTTTAAGATCAAGTCAGGGTTGATGTTGTTTTACCTATGAATAGATTTTTAATTGGTTTTAGCTTTTTATTTTTAAAAATACTATTAATGTTTAATTCTATTTGAATGTTTGTATATTTTTAGGTTTTAAATCGTATTGCATTGGTTTATTGTGAGCTGCTTAGAGTCTCCTTTTTAGAGCGAAAAAGTGGGCTACAAATGAAAATAATAGATAAATACATAAAATGTCCAGTCATTTTAAATAATAATAATGGAGCAGCAATTATATATATATATATATATATATATATAAACAAAACAATTTTGATTACACATTATTTTCATATATATATATATATATATGAAAATAATGTGTAATCAAAATTGTTTTGTTTTCTGTTAATTAAAATAAACATGCACACTATAAAGCAAAGATTTGCTGACTTTGCTAATAGTGTAGTCAAACTTTTAAACATAGAAACCTGTGTACTAATGCATCATAAACATTATACCGTATGAATCACAGACTTTTCTTCTTATGGGATAGACCCACTTCTATGCTTACAGTAGAGTCAAGGGTTTGTCCCTTCTCTCCCTTCTGTTCTGACTTGTTCTTTTCACCTTTTAATAAAAACACAGCATTTCTTGATGAACTTGGTACAGAAAATGACACAAAACAGGAAGAAGGAAACTTGCAGCATGCTGATATCAAGATTATGTTTTCAGCCATTAATTCCTGTTCATATGAACAGACAATTAAATTAAATGATGGAAACATAGAATCATGAATTTCCATGAATCCTGATGTCTGAATTCTGCAGCTATTTCCATTGAGATCTTCCAGATTTCTTTTCCAAGTGGGGTGATAGAATCCTAGAATAGTAGAGTTGGAAGAGATCGCAGGGGCCACCCAGTCCAACCCCCTGCCATGCAGGAACATACAAAGTACAAGCAGTGCCAAAGTTACAAAAAAGATAGCTTCTGTAGCTTTGTTTTTAAGTTGAATTTGTATGTAATTTGGAACAGGTACATTTTTAAAGTGTAACTCTAGCCATAAAAAGTAATTTTTTAAGCTTTGGATAGCATAGGGAAGAATTAACATCTCTATGGTGTTTGTTTTGCTGTCTGTGCTCATGTTCAAAAGACTTCAACTCACGTTCTGTTCCTGTGATAATTCGATTTTGAAAAAAAAAAGATTGTTGTAGAAACAAGGATTGGTGATAAAGCTCCAGTTGGGATATCTTTTCCCCATGATAACTCTTTCAAGAGTGAAATTTAAGGGGTAGATTTCTCTCACTTTCTGTTGTCTCACTCTCGTTTTTAATTATGAGTCATTTGTAAATTGGATGCTTGTAACTTGGTGACTGCCTGTACTTCTGACAGATGGCTGTCCAGCCTCTGTTTAAAAACTTCAAGAGAAGAAGACACCACCACACTCAAGAGAAAGCATATTGCACTGCTGAACAGCTCTGACCATCAGGAAGTTCCTCCAGATGTTTAGGTGGAATTTCTTTCCTGCATTTTGAATCCATATTATGGTTTCCAGAGCAGCAGAAAACAAGCTTGCCTCTTTTAAATATTTAAACATGGCTAGCATGTCCCCTCTCAGCCTTCTTTTTCCAAGCTAAACATACACAGCTCCTTCAGGCAGTCTTCACAGGGCTCAGCTTTCAAATCTTTGATAATTTTGGTCACCCTTCTCTGATATGTAATAGGTATAGGAAAATGATAGTGATTTTATTGTAGGCAGGGCAGCCAAGATCTCATCTCAGTGAGCTATGAAACCCTTTTCAGTCAGAAATTCTGGAAGAAGAAATTATGTACCTTTCTGGTAGAGTTGCTAAACTCAGCCATTTTATTTGATGCCCACCATTTTACTAATTAGTCATTTTCTACACCCTGCAAATTCTGGCAATGGTATGTTTTTTCTCTGCTTTTAGATCTAGATTACATCTATCATCCCAGAAGCTACTCCACTGAGAACCATATACACAATTTAATTTTTCCCTTCTTTCAAAGTTTTGCAGTTGTGAAGGACATACTCAAAGAAAAATGAACAAATGATAATGCAATTATAAAACAGGATCACCTATTAACTATAAGAAAGTGGCTGTAGCCAGTGTAGACTTTTTTATCAATTTAAGCACTTAATACTATCACTCAATTACATGAGCGAAATTATCTGGCCCTGTCTTTTGGCAGCAGGCCCCTTTATCTTTAATAGGATCCTTATAATGATGACCATGTGGCTTTAGCAACATCAGAATGCTAATCTATTCCCTAGTGCTGCCCAAAGCATTACATGAGTCCTGACATGGATCCAAGATTGGTAGCACCCTATTTCAAACAGAAGCAAGAAAAGAAGACTGATCAGGTGGCAAAATGACTACTGTACAATAAACTGCTGGGAAATCTGTAAATGACCAGGCAACCTCCCATATGTAATTGGTCTCCAGGGAAAGTGAAGTAGCTTTTGGAGAACACTTTTCTTCGTCTTTTTATGAAACAAAGGCCTTCATACCTTCCCAGCTGGAGGCATTGGCAGGTTACTGCAATTTGACTAAAACATGCACACATAAACACGGTAATCAATACAACATATAATGAATTAAAACGTTGTACACAACATTAAATATATTAACATAAAGACTTACCAGAAAAATGGAGGAGAATATGGAGAGATTTACTTTTCAAGTCAAGTTTCTGTTTTCAAGTTAACAGTCAACCTTATTCGAATCCCACAGTCAACCTTATTCGAATGTTTCCACCTGAGGCTAGGAGACTGGGAAAGAGTAGGGATTCTGTTAGTGTATTGAACACCCTGCTATACTACAGTCTCCCTACCTGAGCTAGCAGGGGTGATCTCGGGCCTGGCATTGGAGCCCCACTGGCTTCTAATGCTGGGGGACTTCAATGTCCATGCAGAATCTAACCTTTCCGGAGCAACTCAGGACCTCATGTCTTCCATGGCAACCACGGGGGTGTCCCAATTAGTATCTGGCCCTACCCACTGTGCTGGACACACATTAGATTAGGTTTTCTGTCAGGGATGGAGAATGGTGGCGGTGTTGAGGAGCTGTCCATCGCTCCATTCCCATGGACTGCCCATCACCTGATTAGGTTTAGACTTTCTGCTCCCCCTAACCTCCGCAGGGGTGGAGGACCCATTAGGATGGTCCGCCCCAGAAGACTTATGGATCCAGAGGGATTCCTGACGGCTCTTGGGGAATTTCCCGTCTCCTCGGTAGGTGATTCTGTCGATGCTCTGGTCTCTCGTTGGAATAATGAGTTGACCAGGGCAATAGACACTATTGCTCTGGAGCGTCCCCTCTTAAGTAGCCGAGCTAAACCATCTCCTTGGCTCAACGAGGAGTTGGCAGCGATGAAGTGAACAAAGAGGTGGCTAGAGAGCATGTGGCGGAAAAAGCCTAGCAAGCCAAACTGAACACAGCTGTGCCTTACTTAAGGGCATATGCCGCGGCAATAGAAGCCGCAAAAAATTCCTTCTACTCGGTTAATATTAATAATAAAATATAATCCTTCTATGGTGCTCGGACTTACATCATTTAAAAATACATTAATTAAAAACACAGGTTCAAAGAGTCACAAAGGGCCCAATCCCCAAGATTAGTCAATCCCCAAATGCCTCTGCTGTTGAAAAAGCCATCACTGGACCCCACTCAATTTGTCAACTATCGGCCAGTGTCCAATCTCCCCTATTTGAGCAAAGTCCTGGGACATGTGGTTGCCTCATGACTCCAGGAATTCTTGGTAGACACTGACTATCTAGATCCGGCGTGGTCTGGCTTTAGACTGGGACATAATACTGAGACAGCGTCGGTCACTTTAGTGGATGATCTATGCTGGGAGCTTGTTAGGGGGCCTTTGATACCATTGACCACAGTAACCTTCTGGAACGCCTTGCAGAAATGGGCCTTGGAGGTACTGCCTTGCAGTGGCTCCACTCCTTCCTCAAGGGTCAGTCCCAGAATGTGTTGCTAGGGGATTCCTGCTCGACTCCAAGACCATTGTACTGTGGGGTCCCACAGGGCTCAATATTGTCCCCTATGTTATTTAACATATACATGAAGCTGTTGGGGAAGATCATCCAGAGTTTCGGGGTTTGCTGTCATCTATACGCAGATGATGTCCAACTCTGTCACTCCTTCCCACCTGCTATTAAGGAGGCTGTTCAAGTCTTGAACTGGTGCTTGGCTGCTGTAACAGACTGGATGAGGCGAACAAATTGAAATTGAATCCAGACAAGACAAAGGTACTCCTGGCCAGTCGTAAGGCTGAACAGGGCATAGGGTTACAGCCTGTCCTTGACGGCATTACACTCCCCCTGAAGGCACAGGTTCGCAGTCTGGGAGTGATCCTGGAATCATTGCTGAGCCTGGAACCCCAGGTCTCGGCGGTGCGCCAGCTGTGCCCGTACCTTGGCCATGGTAGTCCATGCTCTGGTTCAGTTTACCTGTCTGAACAGATTCTCCCCTATGTACCATTAAGGACATTAAGATCCTCCGGAGAGGCCCTGCTCTCGGTCCCACCATCTTTGCAAGCGCATCTGGTGGGAACGAGAGAAAGGGCTTTCTACGTGGTGGCCCCTCGGCTATGGAACTCTCCCAAGCGATGTTAGATCTGCCCCCTCCCTTTTGTCCTTCAGGAGGCTGGTGAAGACCTGGCTTTGGAATGAAGCATTTCCAGAATAGGCTGAGATCGATTATAGTTGAAATGCGTGACCACGTTTATAGATCGAGTTGAATTTGTTTTTAGTGGCGATTTGGTTTTTATGTATTTTACTTTTTATGTAATTTAATCTTTTGTTGTAAAATGTTTTAAATTTGTGTAGCATTAAATCTTGCTGTAAGCCGGTCTGACTCCCTCTATGGAGGTGAGAAGGTCGGGGTACAAAAGTTTTAAAAAAATAAATAAACTTGTAACAATTCTACACTTAGTTTTTAAATAGTTTTTTTTCTACTTTTGCCCACTCCCCAACAATTTTATTTGAAAATGGAGTATAGTTTTAAAAGGAAACAAAAAATGGTAAATGGCAATACTCTGCAGCAAAATATTTTGCTATTTCTGGTTGCTTTTTCCACGTATTTCTGTCTTCCCTCTCTCCTTTTATATCTCTCACACAGACATGAATGAGTTGCAATTTTTGCAAGAAGTGTGACCTCTCCAAAAGGGATAAATGTCTTGTTCTCTGGTAAGTTCCTTACACAATCAATCTATACACAGCTTACAGAGGTCAGTAATGAAAAAACCACTGGGTGAGTGAGTGCTTGGAAATACATTGGTAGTAATAATATCAGAGTTACTTAGTTGTCCATTACTGTTACACACAGTAGTATTATTATCATGGAACTACCTTTCCACAGCAGTGGGATTGCGTGTTCCTGTGAGGCAAAACTTCCCTTTGCTTTTTTTTGATGTAAAGGGTGAGGAAATCCTCCTGCAAAACAAGTTGTTTAAAATTTTTAAGTACACCCTATCTCAAGAGGAGAGAGAGAGAGAGACAGACAGACCTATTTGTCTCTATTACCCTCTGTTTCTGTGGGAGAATTCATGTTTTTCATCACACCCACATTCCATGATCTGTAGGGTTCAGGTGAATCTATTACATCACAACCTATTCTTGTCTCTCATCATGTTTTACTGTCTGTTTTCAAAACACCAACAGAACCTTCTTAGTTATCAACCAGTGTGATTGCACCTATTCATTGCTTGAAACATTCTTTCACTAAGAAAATGAGCTCCTGGATGCATCTAAAAACCAAGGCCTATAGGCTGGATGCGGCCCTCCAAAGTCATTTACCCACCCTAAACTTTAGATTTACCATTGTGCTAAGTCTGAAGCAATTTGAGGGCACACAACAACAATCCTAATTCACTTGACTATCTTGTCAACAAAAAGTAGACCCACACTTCCCATTGAATTACTGGATGCAGAAAAAGCATTTAACAATTGAATGGGTTGGAAGCAAAATATGCCAAACAATATTCAAAATACAAATAAATGATGATTTGACTGAAATATTTGAAATCCAGAATTCTAATGGTATAATGTCTTAATTTATTAATTTGTCATATATGGATTATGTTTATTTGGTTATATGATTTTTTCTTGAATTTTTTATGTTATGTAATTTTTGCTGCTTTTAACCATTGTATGCTGCTTTGAATTCCACCCGTGGGATAAAAATGGGATAAAAATAAATGAATAAATAAATAGTATGTTGGTTAGAATTATTCTTCCTTTTAAATATTGTATTGTTCTTTCCTTGGGTTTTTTTTTTTGGTACTACAAATAAGATATGTGCAGTGTGCATAGGAATCGATTTAGGTTTTTTTCAAATGATACTCCGGCTTCCCAACAGTCAAAGGGACCGTGAATTAGGCCTCTGCTTAAAAAGTTTAAGGACCCCTGATCTACACCATAGATATTATGTAGTCTGACACCACTTTAACTGTCACAGCTCAATGCTGTGGCATCATGGAGTTGGGAGTTTTACAAGGTCTTTCACTTTCCTTGCCAAAGCATCCTGGTTTCTCACCAAATTATAACTTGCATTATAACCCTATAGCTTTGAGCCATGGCAGTTAAAGTGGTATCAAACAGCTATAATTCTACAGTGAGGATTTACCCCGGGAGCATATAACTTTTTGCCCCTTTTGCTGCAGGGCAAGCATTTTTTTTCTTTCACTCTTATTTCATTTGGCCTAAATGAATAATTTACTAAGTTTTGGAATGGCTTTCTGCAAGAAATAACTTCTTTATTTAGATGCTGGTCTTTTCCTTGAGCCTTTTCACACTACACAGTTATTTCATTATGATTCCACTTTAGCTGCCATGATAACATCCTATGGAATTCTGAACTTTCAAGTTAAGGGTTGGTGATTTAGAATTGTTAGTAGGAGGTCTCATACCTCTCTGGACTACAAAACCCAGAATTTTCTAAGATATTGCTATAGCAATTTAAGTCAAATCACGGTGGCATAATTGTGCAGTGTGAAAGACTCTCTTCAACTAAGATATATTCATTTGTCTATTAATCTCCTGTCACCCTTCTGCCTCCTTGCAAGCTACCAGATAGTCTTTTCTCTGAAACATTCACATTGCTTCTTCTCTTCCAGACTTTCCCCTCAACTTTCTGGAATGAGATTTTAGGACACACCAAATATTTGATTATTCTAAATGGTGGGTTTACAACTCAGCTTTTACTGTCATTGGTCTCTGGGATATATAGAGAACCTGATATGTTAGTTAGTTATTTATGTATGCATTCATACATGTATACAGGACAGGAGAAAGCATCCCTTAGTTCAGAAGTTGGACAACTATAAACATGTGGATCTGCCACTGGGAATGTGGCGCAGCTGGCTGAGAGTCAGCTGCATAAGATCTCCACTGACCAGAAGGTCATGAGTTTGAGGCCTGCCTGGGTCGGGGTGAGCTCTCGATCAATTGTGCAGCTCGTTGTCTGTCTATATATGTTGTTTGTCTATGGCATTGAATGTTTGCCTGTATATGTGCATTTTGATCCGCCCTGAGTCCCCTGCGGGGTGAGAAGGGCGGAATATAAATGATGTAAATAAATAAATAAATAATGAATCAGACTGTTAGCTCATTTAGTCCCATATGCAGCCTTGATACAATGGTAAATTCCCCCTCTCCCCATCACGGTTCAATGCACAGATGCCAACTGGATTGGCAGTGGAGTGTTATTCAACACTGGTGACAAGACAGCATCTGCTGCCATGTCTGAAGACGGCAGGATAATTTGCTTAACATCTTGCTACCATCTTTGTCTCTTAGCATTTGCTGATTCGGGTGTGATTCTAATGGCAGAGCTAACCCTAGCTCTCTGGTAACGCTGGCTACTTTAAGCGGTAGTGGTTGTCTGATTTCTTTTGAAAACATTCAAGATTATCATTTCTTGCCTTGTTGACATGAGATCATACTGTGTTATTGCTGTCTATCTATTTAAGGCTAACATAAGAGCTGGAAGAGCTGGGAAGTTTGCCAGGGTGTGTGGCTGAGGCTTTTGAGTGCCAAGTTGGATGGAAATGCCAGTGTGAGCAGTGGAGAGTACCAGGCTGAGTAGAGTGGCTGTATTTTCCTCTCCTATGTATTATCTTGGATACCACAGTGCATATAAATCCAAGCTACATTATTGTTGAGATTATTTCTGTTTTAGGTTTTCAGCAGGCCTCTCAGTGTAGACTGAATTCTCATGGTCTTATACATTAACGGAATCTGGATTATCTACTAGTGCATCCTAAGCCTCCCAAAAGACTAGTTTTTCCCCCATGTGCCAAGGACTGGAACTGTAGTAATGCCCATTCATTGCAACTCTTCCCACCACCCTACCTGGAAACTCATCAGGGATGGGCAACTAACACCACTTTTGTAACCAACTACTCAGACTTTATTGTGCACTTCCACATTTACATTATATCATCAACATCATCATCATTTGCATGAAGAATGGCTCTGTTGTTGTAGTTCATTTCCTCTTTTACAATGCGGAGCAATGTATAAGTGAAAAACCAGCAGTAAGGGAAGAAGGCCGAATAAAAAGTTACAGCCGCAGGAATTTTTTCAGGCTTCTTGTTCTTGCAAAGGTAGGAAAACATACAGTATGGGGGCATGTTCTGTATTGCTGTGAACTGTAAATAATAAAAAAATACGTAGTAATAATAATAGGTCTATGATGCCATAAAAGTCATCCCACAATGCACAGCCAGACTTCATTATGGGCTGAGAAATGGAGAAAGAGTGCACTGAAAACAAAGCACCATTACCAGATTTTTTTTCATAGACACTGCAGAAAATCTTGGGGGATGGGGGACGGGGGACCAGTATGTTTTGCAATCTTCACAAGCCATTCAACATGGTAACACTGCAAGGCAGTTTGGCTGGGAGTGGGGTCAATTTGGGCAATATAAATCCCCCCCTCCGCCTAGGCAAAACAAAGTTCTCCTATCTTAATCCCTGTGTTGCTCCCGAGCCCCTGACCATGCCACATTACTGACCAGATTTCTTGATATTTTGTTTCAGATTTTTACAAAAATAGAAAGTGATATTTTAGAAGGAAATGACATTGAATCTCTATTTGTAATTGTGACATGAAGGAATACCTTCCCTGCTACAATGAAGTAAATAATGTATTGGTCTGGAAATTGAGCCCTATGAGAAATGAGTGAAAGACATGGCAGGGCATCGAACTAGATGGCCCTTGTGGTCCCTTACAACTCTATAATTTTATGAATATACCTACCCCATTGCCACAACATTTATGTTATAATTTGGACTAGCTAGCCTGGACTACATAAGTGTGCATGATGAATCTTAACTTCATTGCATGATCCAGACATACAGGAAGGTTCTACTTGTCTGTTACTTGTTTAGTCTGTCTTACAGGGCTGGTATCTAGTTTCCAAGGAAACAATTTACAGCCATTTTAATTTTGACCAAGGCAGGAAACCAAAAAATGGAGGTAGTCCAGCCCCATAAGTTATAATGACCTTCCACAACCTTGGTGTACTCCAGATGTATTGGACTCCAACTTCTGTCTTCCTCAGACCAGTTTGGCTATTGTGGCTGAACACATCAAGAAGAAAAGAAGTTTTAAAAGCTGCATTATTTTCAGAACACATTTGTCTCAAAGCCCACATTTAATGAAAATCAAAAATATTATCTTTGTCCAAGTAACTACAAGGTGTCCAAATTATTTAAAAAAGAGAGACTTAATTATGTGCCAAAGCTACAATAAAATAATTGTCTTTGCTTGAGACAGTAAAGAAAGATACCTACAGCCAGCACTGCAGGTAATCTTTTGTCCCCTTTTAGACATCCTTGTTTCCTGTCAGTGGAAATATTTCTTTTTAATTCCAGAAGTGTGGCAACCCTTGATTATACTTTTACCTGCTTTAGAGAGCACACTGTTGGACCGATAGTGCGCGCTCTTGAAAGGGCGACTAATTTCCACTTTCAATCAGCATCACCGCAAGACTTTTTCACATAGGCCATCCTCACACCAATAATTTCTCTTTAGAGCTGGCATCATATCACACATCCCTTTCCCTGCTGAGCTAACATGTTTTCACATGCTTATCTTTTATTAACATAAGAGAGGCAAAATTCTAAGAGCCACACACCTCTTAATTTAACAAGAGCTCCAACATGGGAACCTGACCTGAGAAGAAAGCAATATTGGAAATAAAGATGCAGAATAAATTGCCAGAGCAGAATATGTTGAATAAAGTGTAAATAAAAACATTAGCATAAGCAAGGTTTGGGGCAACCTTCCTTTCATGATTCAGTGGCACTCATGTGAAAGCAAAGATAAAAAAGAAAGCTGCTACAGTCTGCAACTACACAATCTACTTCACATTGTGAACAAAACATGGTTAACTCAAAACAGTGGAAAACTCTTAAATATGATTTTTTAAAATAAAAAAATGAAGCCAATTTCATTACAGTATTTATGTGCATGTGTGAGACTAACTAATTCAGGCAGACTGTGTGAACATATTCAACATTTCAGCCTCAGGCTGCAACTGAAAATATGGTCTATGATACAACTCTGTACATAGGTACTTAGCAGTGAACACTACAGAGCTACTCCAATTAGCCTGGAGAGAACAGACAGTATAAGCATGCCTCATTTAACAAAGCCTCTGACAGAGAAGCTTATTTTTATAAAGTCTATTTATATCTATCTACCTACCTGTTTTTTTTCTTGTCTTTGGTCTAGCTGGAACTTTTTTTAGTAGAATTGAAAATGAAAGAATAGTGAAGCAGTGTTGAAGGTACACTGAGTTTGAGTAATGGGTTGCAGCAGCCTTTCAGCAGTAAACAAAGCAATAAAGTGTAAGGTGAGAAAGAATGAGATTCTACTGTAGAATCTCATTCTTAGTTGTGTGTTGTGTGTGCTTGTCTACAACAGGCATGGTCAACAGCAGCTGCCTCAAGAATTTATTGCTGAGCATGAATTAACAACAAACACAAAAAGGGGGAGACAGCAACTACCTCCAACATGTTAAAAAGCATAGATCTGTAAGCTTAGCTATCAAAAGGGAAATTGGAAGTGGAGGGTGGCAAAAAGCAAAAACAAAGTATTATAAAGGTTCATAATATTGTGTTTACTTGTGAAATACTTACCTGACTTTTTAAAATTTCCACATGCTTTGTCTTACTACTCAATAAGAAGTTTGCTGAAACTCAGATTGTTCTTCTTTCATGTGTTGTGAAAACCTATCCCTATTCTTTCCATGCTGATTTTGCCTCTGCTAACACATTTTCTCTTAAAGAAATAATTTCTAAGAATACATCTATGTTATGCATTATAGTATACCTGTAAAAAATTAAGCTACAGAATTCATTACCACAATATTTGGTGATGCCGGGATGGCTTTAAAAGTGATTTGCATGCACAGAATATGTCACTTTGAACTGAGTGTCAGAATAGATAGATATATGGTCTGCTGCAACTCTTTTAATCTTATTTACAGAGATAATTCATAACTAAATTTTATCTCAAACAAAGCAACAAGTAGCTTTACCATTTTGATTATCACTATGACAAAGTCTTCAATACCCAGTTTTTTATGTTCATTCAAAATTTAGTAGTTGTTCTATGAAAAATTAGCACATGGTTGAATTGCATGTAGAACAGTGTGGGGGCTTTTTTGCACATGAAACTTTTCATACATATATATCTGCACAAAAGCATTAGTTTCTGCTAGAAACAATATTTTCTGCTCAAAAACCTGTTTCTTGCACAGAAAATACTTAAACAAATATTACTACTAATATAATAAACAAAATACTATTTGAACAAAATGCTATTTTCTGTGCAAATCAACAATGTGCTAATTTTATGCAGCATAAATCCCCAATTAAAGCATGTTTGGCACAGTAAATTATGTTTATATGCAGAAATATTATTTCTTGCATAGAAAATGATGTTTCCTGGATAGAAAATACCTTTTTGTGTGAAAACAACAATTTTTGAGAATATGTTTAAATATTATTTCCCTATATGTCCTCAAGTTCAACACTTACAAGCCATTTCAATGTATAAAAAACCTCACAACCTCTATTTCAGCAGATTCATAAGGATAGTTAGTCTTATAATTTCATTTACCAGGGCAACAACTTCATAGTTTGTCTATGGTCACCTGTTGAATTCATGACAGAGGGAATGTCTGAACCTGTGTTTCTAAATAAGTGGTTGTTTTAGATTGTGAAACAGGGAGATTGTGAAATGGGAATTCAACTCTGCTTCAAAGATCAAATGCGATGATCAGTGAGATCTCAGTATTTGTTGTCTGTCTCAAAAAGCGCAGTATTTAAAGAGAGGAGAGTATCAGAGTACTCTAATAGAACATTAATAGGGAATGTATTAGTTTGACTGAAACCCAAGACTGACATCCAAGACTTACCACCAGTAGATTTTAGTCTATGGCAAGCGTATGACATCCAAGTGTCTTATATGAATGTTGTGATAAATGTATCACAAATGAAATAATAATAAAATATTTATTTATACCTCACTTTATCTCCCCAAAGGAGAGTCAACTTCACTTAATTAGAAACAAACATTAAGTGAGCTATGGACACATCAGAAAAGACAAAATGATTGCAGCAACATATAAACAGCTTTGGAAAAAATGAATTTAGCATGGCTTTGTAATGTGGGAAGAATGCACCCATCTTATTCTTTTCTATTCTTGAGTTTATAGTTGAAAATCTCATGGGCCCAACTATCTTTTTTAGCTTAAACAAAATTAATACAAAAGGAGAGAGGGGGGAATGGATATTTTAAAAGTTTTGTTGTTAATTAAAAAAACAATTAGGATAGATTTCTAATTATTTCATAAATGCACTGTAGTCTGTAGCTACTCCTTAGAAAATTAGCAAGATAATATTTGAGACATCATATTAAACATGACTGGCTCATTTTCATTCACACTTGAGCCTATTAGTCTTCTTGCTCAACACCTCTGTGAAACATTAGTATCTATTATGTTATCTTTCTGTTATTAGCATTGTGCATTAGTTACAAAATGTTTGTTTTTGAAGAGATGATTAATTACTGGGATTTGGGGAGGGAAAGGTAAGACAGAAAATAGTGTTCATCTGAAATTCACATATTTATTGTGGCAGATGTAGGCTTAATCTGATTCAGGGCATACCAGGTTGAGTCCTTATGGACCATGCGATTTACTGTCAGCATGATGAAGTGTTGAAATAAGATTCAGAATACCTAGATTCAAATACCAATCCAGACATGAAACTTACTGGGTGACCACAGGCTATCTGTTAACTTAGCCTAGACTGCCTCACAGGATTATTGGTGGGACAGAAATGGAAATGCTGACTATCTAAACTAGCGGTTCTCAACCTGTGGGTCCTCAGGTGTTTTGGCCTAATCAGCTGTTAGGATTTCTGGGAGTTGAAGGCCAAAACATCTGGGATCCCACAAGTTGAGAACCACTGATATAAACCACTATGAGCTCATTAGAAGAAAGATATAATGGGAACAAATGTGCTACCAAGAAAGATGGTACAGCCACAGATGCAGTAATAAGGTATTTCTGGACATGACATTTAAAGCCTTAAGTGATTTGGGACTCTGAGGGCTCGTCCAGACAGGACCTTTATTGCGGTATCTACCAGACAACATTTTGGACAACCCCAAATTAATTTGCTACAAACCAGGAAAACCCTGGTATCAAATTAGCAAATTAATTTGATGATAAATTTATTCCATGCCTTCTTGTACATAATTTGTACATGCCAGGAGAGCTGCTCTGAGGGTATACTACAGGCCAGGTAAGTTTTATTTACTTTTCAAAAGGGTCTGGGGCTTACAGGGAGAGGACTAAGTTGCCTTGCTTTGATTCGCTTTGTTTTTATGGACCTTGCTTTTGAGAGATTCCCTGTTTTTGGATTACCTTTGGACCTTAATTGCTAATCACCTTGGACTCTTTGATCTAATCTACTTTTGGACATTTTCCCTTTTTCACCTGCAAATAATTTGTGCTTAATAAATAGTTGATTGACATTGTCTGTGTGTGTGTGATTAAGGGGACGGGCCAGGACCCGCATTGTGACAGTTGGCCGCTCAACTCTACAAACCCCTAATCACACCACGGGATGAAGGAACCGCCGACGGCGAGCAGCCGCGATGTCGGCACCTAATGCAGCAGAAATCCAGGCGTTGCAGCAAGAGGTGGTGGATCTCCGGGCCAGAGCTGGGCGGAACCCCACCATTGGGATCCCGCTGAGGTTCAGTGGAGACCCTGCCACGGTCAACGTGTTTACGGGATAATGCCACATGTATTTAGAACTTCACCAAGCGGAGTTCACCACCGAGAGGGCCAAGGTGGGGTTTATCTACAACCTGCTGGAAGGGACAGTGGCGTGCTGGGCGACCACGTTGCTGGACGCTGGCACGGCCTCGATGGCACTTATCTTCCCATTCTTGTCCTAGCAGCGACCACCCAGCATGAAATTGGTGATGGTCATAGTTTGTTGCATCCACTGACAGTGGCTGGAACAATGCAGCAATTGGAGCAATTGTGTAATTTCCCCCCTCCCCCTCCCCTCTCTTGCATTGTTCTGGTGCGTCAGTCAGTGTCAATGGATGAGATGAATGATGGTCTCTTGCAGTGGTCACAGCTAAGTCAAGGACAAGAGGAGAAATAGGGTGGTTCCGAAATGGGTTCAACACTACTAGGCTATGAGGAACTCCATTCAGCTGCCTATGTAGTTCGGTTCTGTGCAGTGTAGATACCTACTAGATGCCAAGCCAACTTGATTGTTGGCCATGCAGACTCCCATGGCATGGTTCTGGAGTAGATGGGCCCTGAGACTCTGAAAACATCCACATTGTGTTACTGTACCAGTTTGACATTAACTGACATGGATTTATCATATGGAACCCTGGGATTTGTAGTTTGTTGTAGCATCAACATTTTCTGATGGAGAAGGATAAATAAAATACCTACAAATTCTGGAATTCCATAGCATTTGCCCATGGCAGTTAATGTGTTGTCAAACTGCATAATTATGCAGTATGGATACAGCCTTAATCTCCCATAAACCCTAGTAGTCACTATAGCCATTCTTCAAGAATATTGAAGGCTATTGCCTAAATTCATATAGAGGGTCATGGGTTTCTAGATACATGTATGAGATGGCACTGGGGAAACCTGTTAAATATAGGAAATTTCTATGTCTACCCCACTGGAGGGTCTCTAATCCAAATTATATAAATCAAAATCATATTGAAAAAGTCTCTATGTCTGTGCACATTAGTTTAACTACACACTACTACTGTTATTCAACACCATGTGATTAAATGTTTACATTCAATGAATCACTAATGTCTCATAGACGCAAGTTTTCTAGTGCATAGACAATATTTCTTCAACAGGCAGTTAATTTCTTAAATCTTGTATGATCTTCCTCTAGGGAAAGAACTAAGCAATAAGGGGGAAAAATCACACACTGCATGGTATTCAGAGGAGCTTGTATTTTAATTGGGTCCTAGGCACCATCATGTTTTCCAAAGGGTAGCACCAAGAACCACTATTAATATTCAGAGCAAAGAAGAGCAATATTTGTTGGTTAGATGTTATCACTGTCTTATGAGGAAGAAGTAAATTAAGCCACAAGGGACACAGCTACAATGAAGGCTGACTGAACCCAGAATGCTACCCGCCCTCTCTGTGCCAAATTTGTTGAGCTTGCAAGGACCTAACTATGTGTCCTTGAATACAATAAAATTAGACATACTTAAGATGAAGGGTGCATTTGTCTTAAAAAAGAAAGGTCATATACTTTCCATATTTTCTCTAGCTTTGGTATTCCTCAAGACTGTATGTCTTTCCCCCCCAATACATGGACAGAGTTGATTTTGGATCCTGCTTCATTTCTCCAGTAAATGCTCAGGAAAAGAGAAGCAACCACACATGTATCTAATTAGTACAAAGATAACCATGCTTTAGTTCCAACATATAGTCCAGAATACACTTCTGTTGTAGGCTATAATGTTGCACTGACACATGGAATGCCATGTAAAACTTTAGCCATGGTAGTAGTAATGATTGTTGTTATTATTACCTGCTGTTTCTTCTTTCTTAAAAGAGACTCAAAACAGTTAACAATGCTAAAAACACTACAATGTACAATTTAAATCTACAACATATAAACACTGAAATAGAATTAAATATGGAGCTATGAAAATAATTAGTTAAAACCATTAACATAATTAAAACCTATTAAAACACATAAAACACTATACAGCACTCTCTGGCTCAGTCTTAAAAACTTTCTTCTTCTAACAACCAGTGGATCCATTGCAACAGGACGGTTGTGCAATCTGGCCTTAGCTCTCTGGACCAGCTCAAGTTTCTAAACACTCTTCAAAATCAGTTCAAATGGTATGTAACTAACAACCTTTTCACACGGGGCTTTTTTTTTGCCCCATTCTTCCATTTGTTGACAGGGGTCTGCCATGTGTCACCAGATGATCTTGGCTTGACCCCACCCACAATTCTCCAAAGTGGAGGGGAAGCATCGCAAAATGCTTCATCCTCCACAATGGAGAGGAAAGTGTTTTTTGGGTAGCTCTGATGGAGCTACCTGCACTTTCCTCTCCATTTCCCTATGTGATTGGGGAAAGAGTGGTGGGGCAACACATGTTGCCGCCCTTTCTCCCATATGATGGGGATGGGGACAGGGCACCAATGTGCCTTGCTCTGTATAACCATATGATGGGGAAAGGAGGAAGAGCACACAGGGTGCCAATGAGCTGCCCCGTGCACCTTCTCTCATGAAACAGCATGGCCCAGGGGCCACGTGAAGAGGTTCTAAGGCATGTACCACCAAAGGTCAGATCTCAACAAATGGGTGCAGGCACTCCTGGCCACCACAGAAACTTGGGCCTTTGGGTTCAACATCAAGTCCAGCGGTATCCCTAAACTGCAGACCTATGTCTTTGAGGGGGGATGTAACTCCATCCAGCTCAGGCTGGATACCTATTCCCTGATCTTCCTTTCAACTGGCCAGGTTCACCTCTGTCTCGTCTGGATTAAGTTTCAATTTGTTTGCCCTCATGCAGCCCATTACTGATGACAGGCACTGTTTTAAGGCCAGGACATATAGATGGCCCTGCACTCCAAAACTCTGGAGGATGTCTCCCATCAGTTTCATGTATATGTTAAACAGCTTGAGGGTCGAACAGGCACCTACATAGTTCCTCAAAACATACAATATTAACTTAAAATACTTGGATCCAAATACTTTGGTTAAAATTACTAACCTATTACACATAATTAAATTACATTCAATGTTAAAACACGCCATCTGGGATCAAAGTCAAGTAATCTCAATCATTTTACCAAAAAAAGAAAGAAAACAAAGAAAGAAAAAGGAAAGGAAAAACAGGAAAAAAAGAGGAAATGCATCACCAAAGGCTGGGCTTGCTAAAGCGAACAAACACCATGATTGATATGTCAGTGGGGATATAATGCATTCACCACATTTTAAAAAAGTCTCCTTGTGTCAGTATGTTGAGGACCTCTCTTCAGTATCTCCTCGCATTTGAACAAGGGTTGTATTCTCCAATAATATGTAGTATTCAGCCATGCTTTATGGTGATGCAGTTTACATTACTTCTGCAATCATTACTATAGCCCTGTTAGCAGGGCCGTAGCCAGGATTTTGTTTTGGGGGGGGGGGCTGAGTTTGTTTCGGGGAGGGGGCTGAGACTGGGTGGAAGGGGGTCTACCCTAGCAAACCTTTTGTATTGTTATCCCAATAACCCCATTAATGTGGGATATAATGAGCATGGTGATCAGATCATGATATGAATAAACATAACAGTTTAAATAATGTACCAGTAAGGCCTTTTCGTGGACCACCCTGAGAATTTGGGGGGGGGCTGAAGCCCCCTTAGCCCCCCCTGGCTACATGCCTGCCTGTTAGGAAGGCCACCATTATTATATTTCATTTTCAGTTGCATGATTGATGGGGAAAAAAAACATTGGTTTGCCTAAGGACAATTAATGAATTCTAGACAGAGATAATATTCTAGCTAGGGACTTCTAATTTACAGCTGGGCTTTTAGTTGTGGTGCTCCAGCACTGTATTCAGAGTTATGTGTTGTAATAATTCACACATACCTTAGAATTCATCAGGCTGGTGTTTTGTGCCACATGGTACTGCACCATTTTATGTCACTTCTTGCTGCTTTTTATAATTAGATGATCACCCAAATTCTTAAAAAACGGAGTAAGAAGACAGTATATTTTACGCCATTTGTCTTAACCCATGTCTCAAGCCATGTAGGTATGATCAAGTCCCCTTTTACCCTCCCCCATATGATTTCCATATCTGTAGTAGTCTTCATTGACTTATCTTCCCTTTCCCAGGTTGCCTTTAAATTCTGAAGTTATTTTTTTAAAAAATATCTAGAATCTAAGTGTTATTACAATCAACTTTAATTTTTTTTAAAACTCTTTGGAACTTTTGTACTTTTGTATTTTATAATCTGCTAGAATAGTAAAATCATCCCTCTACAATAGGGACTGAAAGGCTATTTGAAAATATTCAAAATTGTTGAAAAATATGTTTCTCATGTGTCAGGACAAGAAGAATTCTGATTTGATAAGAATCTTTTGCATTTTGGACTAATTTTGAACAAAATGTATGTCTCTATGTGCATGTGTGTTTTTGTGTATCTGTTGGCTAATAACTTGGAATCTATTTAAAATACATTAGAATCTGAAAACCTCTCTTTTTAGGACTTAAAAACAGGGATCCCATAAGATTCTTCACATTTTTTATTTTGTAGTATATACTGCCACAGAAATACTCTAGTTTTCCCGTTGCATGATCCTATTGCGTCACTATCGTTATTGTGGCAGCATCATTTTGGGACAGGTCCAAAGCAAATCATTTTTTGAAAATTCTGCATGAGCCAGTTGCTTGGAAGAAGAAGTGCAATGACCTCTTTCTTTCAAAAACTATTTATTATGCTTCCAAGGCCTGTGTATTTTATTTCCATATGCCCTGGTACTACTGGTTCTTGAAATTCATCTGCTATACTCTCTTTCCCTTGATATTGACATTTATAACAAAGCCAGTGTCAAACTAAATATACATATTGATTTTGAAAATCCTAAACTGACCATTAGTAAAGACATTGGTGAATCATAAGTATTATTGCAATTATAGGAAAATGTACCCAATCTCCAAATAACTTGACTTCTCAGGTCTTTGTCATCAGAATGACATGTACTTGTGGGTGTTCTCTGATCGGTACCTTTTTTCTCTTCCTGTATACCCATCATTACTGCTGTAGTCGGCAGCATGGAAGGAAATGGCATGCATGACCCTTATTCCCCTCTCTAAGTGCTGTATCTCTCACAGATATAGTTCACAGAGCAGTTGTGTGGCAAGAAGAATGAGATACATGGTATCCATCTTCCATTAAGAAAAAATTCTGGTGAACTGAGAATTTGCTATTGAGACATTTGGAAATATGTCTCCAAAATCATGTTTAGTCTTCTCTGCATGAAAATGTGATTTCCTGGATTTTTTTTAAAGTCATGTGCACAACTAATTTGATGGAATGGGTGGAGGCAGGCTCTTACTGTGTGATGGAGAATAATTCATAGTGTCTCCATAATTTCATAAGTGACTTAAAGGCACATACAGACACTAACGCTTGCTCATAGTTCATACATTGTTCATACATTAAAACTCACTCTGAGTTCACGGCTGGTTATCTTCACAATGTATTTCAGTTAATATTGTGAATTATACCAGGTTAAACCAGCATAGACAACTTTATTTTAAAATATCTCAACATATCAGAAACCAAAAAGCAGTGGCAAAGCATTGGGTGGTCAGGGTAGGGTGGATGACAGAACAGATGCCACCCTGAGTTCGTCTTTGGAGGTCGAGAATAGGACGGGATACAAATGTTCTTCTAAATAAATGCTTTAGCTGTGTGCTTTTTAACCTAAGTAGTCTAGGGTTTTAAAATTCCTAGCTGTATTACTAGAAAAAGCAAGTTCCCCCTCCTCCAGTCAACATATATATTATCAATAACTGGTCAATTTATTCTTACTCTTTGGAATGAAAATCTAAGCATCATTCTCCTTGCAGGGTAAAATATAAAAACAAACAATGAATCAAAGGGAATTATTTGCTCACAAGCCAATTTATTGACAGGCAGCATAAGCATTGTGAGATAGCTGCTTCATTTTACTTTATGGAAGGGTTATTTGTGGTTCCTTGTCCCAAAAAACCAGTGTCAGTTCTTTTAGTCCAACATGTACTCCAGCATTCTAAACAATATCACTGCCAGTCTTCCTTTCCTACAATGACAATCCAGAACCTGAGTGTAATAACACTTTCTCACTTCTATTATCTCAAAACTGATTTGCAGCCTGTCTATACTTTTAAAAAAACCCCAAACAAAAAAACCCCCTGGATTCATCCCAAATGTAAGGCTATTTTTGCTTGTTATCAGTGCAGGGAAAGGGGATAGATTGCAGCTGTTTTGCTGCCAGTTGTAACCAGCCATGGAGTTCCATCTAAGCACCTGGTCTTTGCGGGCAGTTCTGCTTATGTTGGAATGGGTTGCCCTTGTGACCAGGAAGAAGGGGAGTTTTTCTGAATGACCCCTGGTCTAGAAAGGCTATCTTTTTCTCTTATTCCTGGCCCCATGATTCCTTTCTCCTTTGTCTTTGGATACACATCTCACATGTCATAGGGATTTGAAAATCCCTCCTTTAGATGACCCCTTTCTCCATTTTCTGCCCAGAAAATGTACTCACCTGAAAATTTTCTTATAGTTAGATCCCCTATATCAATTGACATACACAATAATCCAATATTATTTAGTCAATTTAGTCAAAATGACCATAAAGATACAGACATATACAAGAAAACTGCTTTTCACCTATCTAGTTTTCAGTAGATACTTAGCTGAAAGGAAATAAAGAAGAAACTGAGCTGTGTGGTCCATAAAAACAGAGCTGGATAGTGCCCTTATTTGATCACTAAATCAACATAAAAAGCTGAGTTTTCAAATCTTTCAGAACTCTTTGTTAGTCTGGGTGTTACAAAAATTGTGATAGCTGTGGGAGAAATGGAAAGTTCAAAGGTCATCCTGGCCAGATGTTATAACCATGCAATCTGCAGTTACTTAAGTACTAGAGATGCTTGAAGAATCAGCTGGAGGTATGGTATTATCAGGTTACACCTCAGGAGATGTAAAACAAATTACCTGTCTCCCTCTTTAAAGACAAAGAAAGGGCTTGTAGGGGTACTCACTCAATAAACTATTCATTCACTTTATTCAAAGCACATGGTTCCTTTGTTGGCTTTGAGTAGAAGTACAAAGTAACTAAAAGAAATAGTAACTCATCAGATCGGGGATAGGGTCCTAGACCTGTGTAAAGTCCAGATGAATCAGATCTTACTATTGAATTTATATCTTTCCCTTAAAACTTAGGAGACCCATTTTCCCAATTCAGGTTAAAATCTTGACTATGAGCGAGCCATTTCTTGCAGGTGTGCTGTTAGCTCTTCTGGAATGAAACAACCTGCACTTATATGCATGTTAATTAATAGCTACAGTATCGGGAAATGGGGAAAATGAGAGAGGAAAGACGAAACCCAATGGCACCTTGGAACAAAATATGCCAGCATGGATGAGGCAATAGTATTTAATCTCTGCACCACATTGTCCCAATTTTCTTTCCACCTATGTCTTCTCTTCAACATATCCCTTTAGACAAGTGGAAGGAACAGTCGTAGTAACCACACTGCCAATTAAGGTGCTTTACTTGCAGTTGGCCAGGGTTTAGTTTAAGGACAAGACCACCCCTAGGGATGGAGTTGTGGGCTTCCAATTACTAGCAGTATCACCACCTTTTCTAGCTTGTCAAACAATGAGGAGCTTTTGAAGGCTAAATCCAGCAGCAGCTTACTTGCTGGGTGAGTGCTGAGTGAGTGACACTGATATATTGAGGCTGAGGGTCTGACATTGTTTGTCAGGATAAGTTCACAATGGAGATGACTTTCGTTTTTATTTCAGCTCACTGAAAGATAGACTAAGTAGGCTAGCCATTTCTCTGCCATAAAAGAAGGAAGAATAGCAGATAATGTATCCCCCATATACAGGAAAGTTTGCATGTAACAATAATAACAACAATAACATTAAAATCCTCCTTCCCAGTGGATTAAAAACACTGGATTGAGATTCCTTCATATGGTATATTTAAAACTGTACCCTTTAAATTGTGAAAATGTATCATGATGTAACAATGATATATATACAATTTTCATAAATCGGCCCCACTCACATATAAAGTGCAGGTGGGACGGTTCCGTTGAAGGGAGGTAAGGAGCAGCAGGGGAATGATATTGGTATCCTTTTAAGGTTTTTTTTTGCCCAGGGGATGCCTAGATGTGTTACCATCCTGTGGGAGGCTTCTATCATGTCTCTGCATGGGAAGCTGGAGTTGACAGGTGGGAGCTCACCCTGCCTCATGGATTTGAACTGCTGACCTTCAGGTCAGCAGTTCAGCCAGCACAAGTATTTAACCCAGTGGTTCTCAACCTGTAGGTCCCCAGGTGTTTTGGCCTACAACTCCCGGAAATCCCAGGATTTCTGGGAGTTGAAGGCTAAAACATCTGGGGACCCACAGGTTGAAAACCACTAGTTTAACCCATTGCACCACCATGGCTCCTGTAAAGTAATAATAATAATAACAAGAACAACAATAATAATCTTTATAACCAGGCCTCTCTCCCCAAGGGATTCAGGGTGGCTTACAGAAATAACAAAACTGCCAGAAAAGAGGTAGACAACAATCAAGACAAAACATAAAATCAAATAACTCAATATAACTTATAAACAACCAAAGTAAAACATTAAACTAAATAAACATAATAAGTACAAGGGAATCAGACCAATTAAAATGCTATACATTTCCATCTATACTCTGCTTTACACGGGAAGGAAAGAAACAGTGAAAGGTAGCTCCAATACATATGACAGCCTTCATATGTAATGTGGGCACATCAAAAGAAATGCTGGCTTTCAGCAGATAAACAGAGGCAGGACGGTCTTATTTGGACATACAATCCTAAATTCATACACCACAAAATGAACTTCATATTTTTGTTTGTTAGGAACTGTTCAGCTGTATTATCTTAGTACAGACAGCATGGAAAGCTGTTATTTAACAAGCCAGGATTTCCGATACGCAAGAGTAGGACTCTTGATTCAATCTCAGGCTGCTGACCATATTTGAAATGAATAAGGACTAGTATAATAAGGACCATATTTGAAATTAATAAGGACTTAATTTGAAAAAGGCAATGTTATTAGACCAACGTTCTGGATCTGAAGATGTATTACACATCCAGAACTCACCCAACACCCTCTATCCATTATTTCTTTACTGAATCTCCTCGAAAACACCTGTTCCCTAGCTGGTGGAGAGCAGGGGGAACAGCAGAGAAGCATCCGGGTATTCTTCCCACGGCTGGTTCCACTGCAGTGACATCATCTGCAGGGACATCTGGAGGATACCTGAGAGAGTTCAGAAGATGCCTGTTACTATGCATCCAGCTATAGAAAATATCCAAATGCTTCTTTCCACCTGCCAGTAAATGGATGTATTGAGTGGGTGGCTGCAGTAGAGAAATGGCAGGTCTTTGGGAGAGAAGAGGGGAATTATGTCAGTGCTTGGTTGATAAGACATTTAGTTTCTGCAAAGACCAAACAAATGAGTTATGATGGTATAAGTTGGATTTGTGCCATTATATCTCACCAACAGGATACCAGCATTAATTTAATTTGATTTCCATTTGATGAACAAACAAGGAACAAATTTCTTTCACCACTATATATACAATTACCCTCAGAGCACAGCTGAATCGACCCAAGATAGCATCAACAGTCTTGGGAGGATTAATTTTATAATATACCACAAATGTAGATTCTGCATAGCAAAAGATCAAAGCAAGTTATAACAACTGTAAGGAAGAAGCCAAAAATTGTGCACTATCACTGCCAAAAACATGGGGTTTTAGTGAAATATAAGAAGATTAATCAAAGGTCTGACAGTCCTAGTATCAGGCAGTCATAAGATGTGCAGGGTCGGGAGTCTGACTTTAGTCACATAGCCAGAAAGGGACAGTTTAATTGATGGACACATTTTAAAAGGCTTATACTCAGAGGTATTGGCTATTGAGATACAATTTACTAGTAGAGATTTCTGACATAGTAGGAAGGTATAGTTAATTCTAGTTGAAAGTAATCAATCTATTTAGAAACTCAAATGAGACTTTTCTGTTACATATACAAGACTTCTTGGACGTGAAGGGGATGAGATAAAGAGAAATACAAAATTAAGGCAGGTACTTTTGAAGAGCTGGCTGGGGATATTTGTTGGTACGCATCCCTTTATTTTCCCCCCAAATGCCCAAATGTTTTGTGTATTTGTAGCTTGAAACAACTATAACATCTTAAAATTCTAATTGTATTCAGTCAAGTTGAAATATAGGTCTAACTCCTAATCAATATGCTGATGGATGTTTCTAATCTCATTTTATGCCTTATATTACTTCTGTCAATCTGTGTTGATGGTTGGTCCATACCATGAAGTATTCATTCTATTATAGTATATCACTTCATTGTCTGTTTAGTCTTACGCTTACATACTTTAGGATGGCCCAAGACATTTTGATGTCTGAAGTAGTGGAGGAAATAGCATTTCCCCCCTCAAAGTCAAGTTATATTGGAACCTGAGGCCAAAGAAACCACATACATCCTTAGCTTTGGTCCAAGACATTTTGTTCTCTGAGAAAAAAGATGGTATAATGCTCTCCAACCCCAGTTGCATCAACAGAAGCTTACAGGCTGGTGTCTAATTCTGACTTTAAAACTGGCAACTGAATAGTTTTAAAGGCGGCACACTAGTTTATGCTATTGTTAACTGCCATCAAGTTAGTTTTAACTTGTGGCACCCTCCAATTCACCCCATCAACAATAGCTCTGATCAGATCTTTCAGATTCAGGATCCTGGCTTTCCTGATTGAATTTATCCATCTGGATGTGTTCTTTCTCTTTTCCTACTGCATTTAACCTTACTAAGCATTTTTCTCTTTTCTAGTGCATCATATCTTCTCATGATATGGCCAAAGTACAACGGTCTCAACTTAGTCATCTTGGCTTCTATGCTACACACAAAGTCTAATTTGAGTTATCTTCCTATCTAGTGACTGTCACTTAACGTGATTACCTTACTCCATCTTGGAATTAAAAATAACATTATACCAAATTAATAAATGGCAAACAAAAGCTCTCCCTAACTTACTACACTCTGTGTTGTTGTGGCTACTGGTACTGCTGTCATTCTGCTCTTTCCCCAGTATAATAACTCAAACCAACTTTAAAACTATTAAAACTACTACAAATTATTAAAATTGGTACAAATTAAAAACAATGGAAAAACGTCAGGTATGACTGACCTGATATCAATGATTCTCTCTAGAGTTAAAACAATTTAAAAATAATCCATAAAATAGTTCTTAAATGTTTTTCTTCGTCCAATTTGTGTGTGTGTGTGTGTGTGTGTGTGTGTGTGTATGACAATGCAGTATAATAAAACTTAGAAAAGCCAGAAGAGATGCCTCCAGTTTCAGGGCTGAATTCAGGAATTTACCCAAACTACAAACCTGTGTTATGAAAGACATCACAAATAATTGCAAGTGAGGCTGTGCTGCTGGTCCCATCCTATGATAATGTGGTTTTCTCATACTGTCCCACATATTTGTTGTGGACATCTGTAATGGGAAAATCTGCTGACATGGAGATTTATGCATGTAGGTTGCCATTCATACCAAAATCATGCATATTTAGGTTTAGAAATTGTTTAGACCCTTGTATATAGATCTCAACACATTTGAATTCTCCACTGCTGACTTCTATACCTAATATGTAGACATTAATGTATGCGGAGTAGAGAAGCTGTGTAATGTCAGGGGTAGAGCCAGCAGTTTGGTCCTATTCTTTCAAGATTAACATGTGAAGGGAATTATCCTGAACCTTAATTCAGAGTTTATATGTTTCATAACTTCCCATGCATTTTATTTATTTTTCCTTTCTTTTAATTTATCTATGTAACACTATTCCTTGCCTTTAGGCCTGGAGTTTTGCCACACACCCACTTAAAAAGCGAGAGGATAAATGAATAGTTGCATTTTATAATAATGACCAAATGTAATAGTCTCTTCTTTTAAAACTCATATTAATTTCATAGATCTATATCAAAATGTCAGAATATCAAAAGTTGACTAGTTCTGTTAAAAAAAACAACAACACACAAGTCATAAACAATACTGCCTTTACCTAACCATCTTTGAAATACCAGTGTTTACTGAACAATATTCCAGATAATATAGTGGTATTCTGTTGAAAAAAAATTAGAAGGATAAAATTGGGTTGAGCTTTAATATTGTGTATAAAGATTTAAAATATTTACTTGGGTCAACTGTGTTCAGGGCCGACCCTAGGTAATTTTCAAGTGTAAGCAAGCAGTATCCCCCCCCCAAACACAAATAACTGAAAAATAAAAGGTAGAAGGTAGAGGTGAAAAGGACACCCTACTGGGATCTGCACGCATTATTCGCTGATCCATTACATAGGCCTAGACCAGGGGTGGGCAATTGCCGGCCGTCCAGGTGTTTTGGACTTCAACTCCCAGAAATCCTAACAGCTGGTAAACTGGCTAGGATTTCTGGGAGATGAAGTCCAAAACACCTGGAGGGCCGGCAATTGCCCACCCCTGGCATAGTCACTTGGGAAGTGTCTGATGTGTGATCCAATACAACTCCCAGCATAGTGATCTTGTTTGCTGTGTACTAATCTTGTTGTATTTCAAACAACAACAACAATGACTTTATTTATATCCCACTACCATCTGCCCTGAAGGGACTCGGGGTGGCTTACAGAGAGCACATAATAGTGCCACAAAACACATAAAACATTATTTAATAATTATCATAACCCTGAGGGGAGCATGCTTGCTCCATCAATTTTTAACATTTACAGAAATGACCAGCCTCTGCCAGAAGGGACAGAGAGTTTCATCTATGCTGGCAATCGTGCCATCACCACACAAGCAGGGAGCTTTGAAATGGTTGAATGGAAGCTCTTTGAAGCTTTAGGTGCTCTTACTGTCTATTACAGGGAAAAACTGATTCCTAATCCATCTAAAATGCAGGTATATGCTGTTCATTTTAAGAACAGATAAGCATCTTGAGCTTATCTGACCTGGGAATGAATCCCACTGGAGCATTGCAGCACACCAAAATACCTGGGAGTTATATTGGACCATGCTCTGACTTACAAGAAGCACTGCTTGACTACCAAGCAAAAAGTGGTGTTAGAATAATATCACATGAAAGCTGACTGGCACAACCTGAGGATCACAACCAGATACAGTGAAGACATCTGCCCTTGCACTTTGCTACTCTGCTTCTGCGTACGTGGAATCCATCTCACCATGTCAAAACAGTGGATGTGGCTCTTAATGAGACCTGCCACATGATCACAGGATGTTTACGCCCTACACCACTGGAGACATTATGTTTAGCCAGTATTGCACCACCTGACATCCCTCGGGAAATAGCAGCCTGTAATTAAAGGACCAGGGTATGGAGATCTCCAACCCATCCTCTGTTCAGATATCAGCCAGCAAGCCAACGCCTTAAATCAACATCTCCTGATGTTTCACCTACATCTGTGGCTGGCATCCACAGATGCAGGTGAAACATCAGAGCGTCTGTTGGAAGTGAGGCAAGTGGGGTGTAGCTATACCTGTGGAATAATATCCAGGGTGGGAGAAAGAACCATTGTCTGTTTGAAGCAAGTGTGAATGTTGCAATCAGGAAGCATGATTGGCATTGAGTAGCCTTGCAGCTGAAAAGTTAATGAGTGTTGTTGCCTGGAGGCATCCTTTGTATGGGAGGTGCCCACTGAAACTTGATTGTTTGCTGTCTGGAATTCCCCTGTTTCTGAGTGGAGTTTAAAGGAGAGAATCTGGATTTTATATGGCAGTAGATAAGTGTCTTAATATAATCCAGATTTTATATGGCAGTGTAGACTAAGTCCCCTATGACACTGCCATCTAAAATCCAGACTAGCTGCTTTGAACTGTTTTCTGTCGCAGTGCAAACTCCTATCATCCTGTTCAAAACAGAGCTGTGGGTTGTATATGGCAGTGTGTAAATCCAGCCTTGGGGGAGAATGAGTGAGGGGGGGGATCAACTGGATCACAGTCAATCCTTCCTTCCCTTGGGGAACTTTATTGGAGGCTTTTGGCAGGCAGGCATTGCAAGGTGTGTGTGTGAGAGAGGCGTGACCTAGAGAACAGCAAGGGAGTCCTGCCAAGGAGAGAATAAAGAAAGCCGGGTGCCTTTAGGACCCAGTGAGGGAGGGAGGCAGGAGGGCGAGGAGGTCAGTCTTGTCTCCCCTTTTTCTTTCTCGCTAGCTGCCTTTTTTCTCTAGAGCAGGGGTGGGCAACCTACGGCCCGTGGGCCATATCCAGCCCAGCAGCTGGTTCTGTCCGGCCCGAGAGAAGGGCGTTGGGCTTTCTAATTTCTTTACATCTATCAGGATGAAACTTGCCAGTTGCCACACTTTTACTACTGTAAGTCTGCCAAGTTTCAGAACAATCCACTGATTTATACGAATTTGTCTAATTTTGTTCTCTCTCTCTTGAACCGAAATATTTTTAATATGGCAAACAAGAAAGGAAGAAGTTGGTAGAATTATTAGTTGACCCAAAAGTATTAATGTGGCACAATGTTTTATTCCTGACAAATGGGGATTTTCTTCCCAAGAAAAAGGAAAGGAAGAGGTTGGTAAAATTATTAATTCACCCAAAAATATTTTAATATGGCAAAGAAGGAAGGAAGAAGTTAGTAGAATTATTAATTGATCCAAAATATTACTAATAAGGCACTACACTTTATGTCTGGCAAGGGGGGATTTTCTTCCCAGGAAAAGGAACAAAAGAACTTTGTAGAATTATTAATTAACTTTTAATTAAAGAAATCCAAAGGGAAAAATTCTTATCAGTTTTCAAATAAAAAATGAATCCTTAGCAAATGGAAAACCCACACACACACACAAAGAAAATAATCCTAAGGGGATCCTAAGCTGTGAGTAGCTGACTGGCTGCTAGGCTTTTAGTGTTAAAAGCTGCAAAAGCATTGGGGAACAGATGAACAGAGCTCCTGAGATGGCTTGATTTCCCTCTCAAAATGGCGATATCTCAGTGTGGCTGGTGATTTAAAGCTGAGGCTCTATCTCCTCTCTTCCCTTCTTCCTCATAGGCTGAGGAGAGCATGTGATGCAGCATTTTGGCTGCGCCTCCCAGGAGAGTTTGTTTGCGTTTGCAAAACAAGCTGACTCATGGAGATTTACGAAAATAAACCAACTTTTCTGGCATTTTGATAATGGCCTGTTTTGTTCTGTGTGGGTTCAGCGGAAGGCAATTCTGGGTTTGTAAGTTGAGTCATATGTCCGAAATCACACCAAAATAGTAACAACTTAAAACGCGTCCAAAATTTTGCACAGCTCTACTTATCATGCTTTCCAGTATGTTAATGGAAGGCAGAAATCTTCAAACTTCTTTAAGGCACTAGATTGGGACTGAGCAATTACTGTGGCTCTGAAGGCCATTTTATTATATCATTGTTATTTACTTTATTTTTATTCTGTGTTTCCCCTGATATAGGGACTCAAAACAACTGGCTCTTGTTGGACTTCACACTAAACATTTCACCTCCCCCTCAAATACAGTGGGTCCTTATCATTTTCTGGAGTTTCCTTCCAGGACCCCCATCAATACCAAAATCCAAGGATGCATAAGCCCCATTGTATACAATGGCATAGTAAAATGGCATCCTGAATATAAAATGGTAAACAATTTATACTAGTGCTGGAGACACCCTTATGGTCTCTGAAATGTTGCAAGGCTACAGCAGGGTATGCCTAAACATCAGCATAATGTTTGATGCTCAAGAAAACAAAGGTTTGCTTTTATGAACTCAAAAAGTATTTTTGAGCTGGGTTTGGTGGAATCTCTAGAGGCAAAACCCCGTGAATATGAAGGGCTGGCAGTATTCCACTAATTGTCACTTCTTGGTTAACTTAGAAACCTATTTTGGACAGGAGAGGAAATAATCTTCAAATGTCTAATTGCGTCTCCCAAGATTTCTAGGTGTGCATATGTCATTTTATTTGCTGGATTTTTGTGCACAGCATGAGGGGGTCTGGGATCTTCAAGCACACAATGTCCATCTCTGCATTAGAGATGAGACCAGAATTGGGTTTTGATAGAACTGGAAGAAAAGATGCTTATTGCTTTGCATTCTTGTGTTAGTTTCTGTGAACTGATGAACAAAATGATGTGGCTGTCAGAAATTTTGCGACCATGGTTAAATATCAGAAAGAAAAGACCAAATCTACTTTCTGCTCACATAATTTTGCAAAACATTTTCAAAACTCTCTTTTTCTCTCAGAAAATTATTGTTGGAATTAGTTTCCTTTTTCCAAACACAGTTTCAAACTCCAATGCAGACTTTTGTGTAAGATGACATTTGAAGTTCCACTTCTCTCTGTCTTAGCTATTTAAAGGGGCTTGCCCACACAGTCCTTTGCGGGACTGGTTATTGAGATTTGGGGCTGGTGTTGCTTTCAGGGTAAAGCCTTCTAACCTCTTCAAAAAGAAGACAGGTTTGACCCTAGAGGCCTTATTTATAACAAGGAGTCACAAGGTGACCATCTTACATGACCTATGGAATATGGCCTGGTCTATTTTTAGAGAGCATAGAATGTGCTCAAGGGCAAATGACACATTCTGTGATTTAAAAAGAATTCCTGCAATAGCATTACTCAATATTAGGAAACCTAAACAGCAACCTTGTGTGTGTGTGTGTGTGTGTGTGGGTGGGGGGTAGGATGCAAAAAAACAGATAGGAGGTTCAGATGTTTTAATTAAAAGCACAGAAAGGTCCTTCTGAGTTAACTTTTGCTGTTGCAAATTTTTCAGACTTTTGGAGTTAAAAATGAATCTGAGTGTCTTCCTGCTTGCTTTGAATGACATGATCCCAAGTGTCGCAGTTTTAGCTTATGTAAATAGCCTATGACCTCAACAGTTACCTTTTCATGTTCACTTTTAGTTTCTTTTAACTAGCATGATGTGCAGATATATATTTACAGAACACATTTGCGTTGATATGCAATTGATAACACGATACACACTTTCACATCTATTAAGGTAGGGCCAGAAACATTGTTTGAAAGCATGGAAAGCCACTGCCAAAACCTAGGCAGCTCTGAAGTGGGTGAACTGTTGGCCTCATCCAGCATAAAGCAGCTTCCTATGTTTTCTTTCGTATTTACTTTTACCTTGTTGGAGAGGTCTACCTCTTATCTGAAAGGTAAAAAAATATGTACATAACCCCACCTAGAATAAGTAGTGATCCTCGTGCATATTGTTAGTGGTTTTGTTATGGTGGCAGCGTCATGCTTTCAAGTAATTTCTGACTTATGGCGACCCTAAGGTTAACCCATCATGGGGTTTTCTGGAGCTGAGAGTGCCTGACTTCCACATGACTCTGACCCTCAAACTACTACACCACACTGGCTTTCATTGTTGTTGACTGCTCTCAAGTCAACTTTAGGTATGAGAATCCTTCAAGTCACTTTTGTGGTCTTCCAAACTCAGGGCTGTGGCTTTTTTTAAATCCATAATGTGATTATACATTTTTCCTACTGCCATCTTCCTTACCAAGCATTTATTTTCTAATGTATCAATAATGCTTAATAAGGTAGGAGACAGGAGGAAATGAAAAAGACCACATTTCAGGTCATTATACACAAATATTGTGAGAGTGGGGGTATTTTTAAAAAATTAAATTGTTTAGGAAATAAACTATATTATTTATTTACAATAAAAAGAACTAGCTAAAATAAATAAATGACTACCAAAATACTGGTCTTCACTATTTTTACTGACATAAATCTTCCCAACAGTCTCTCTTCATATTGTTACCCTTCCTCTTACCTTTTTTCATGGATAACTCTAGTTTTACAATTGTTATTAAATTCTCTTTGCTTCACTCATGAAGGATTTCTCTAGAAACACTCATTCTACCCTGGGCTTTGACCTCATCAGATCTCACAAACTAAACAAGGTCAAGCCTGGTCAAAACATGGCCAAGGGAAAGCCAGGTGCTGCACGAAAGTTATGCTGTTGATTTGCTCTTTCCTCTGAGTCACTCATAACCCCCCTGGCCTGGCATGCCCCAGTGCCCCAAGTGACATCTGTACTGTTTTAAGCGCTATGATGTATGTGAGAAATATGTTTTAAAATGTAGTTCCTTGTGATTTGTAAGGTGACAGTGATATCCTTTGCAAGCAGAGTATAGGCATCTTCTAAGTCAGATAGCGTTTTGAGTAATTGTGCTCTGTTCTGCAAAATTATCCAGTGGTTTCAATTAGCTCTGGCATCCCACTGGTTTCCTATCATTCACTGAACGGCTGCAAGCTAAAAAATATCTGCTGTGGTCCATTGTCCAGAGGCAGTGAATACACATCATTGTGTGCCTATAGCCATGGGGCCTTCCTGGATAGATGAGATTTTGAAAAGAACATGCCTTCTTTATATGGTAGCAGATTTTCAAAATTCTTTTTGACCATGGCAATTCTTTTGTTGCTGTAATTTAATCTTTCTATTAATTTTATTAGTGACCTGATCCTAAGAATGGCTGCCTAGAAATCGCACCAGCGCTGATTATAGTGACTGCTGTCAGTAGAGATTATGATATTCTGTCATTGTAAGGCTGTCTCTCTAGAATTAGAGATGTACATGGTAACACGAATGCTTAAGATTAGATGCCAGTGAAAGCCAATGCTTGAAAAAAATCCAATTAGATACACTATGTAATTAAAAAAAATCAAAAGCTTTAGATGTCTGAATTTCACTTCATCAACAAAAAGTAAAGTAATGGTTTTCAGACTATCTTTTCTGATTCTCAGTAATTGGTTTATTTTATGCCATCTTGCAAATGAAAATGGAACTAAATTTCCCAGAACAGGTTTTAAGTGCTAAGTAGAAAGTAAATTGCTGTTTTGTATTAATTTCAAGAGTCCACATGGTCTAGGAGCTTGAAAGCTGAGGAGAGAACTGAAAGATCTGACTTTAAGAGCTTCCTCTGTTGTGGATGCACAGACTCTGGCCTTGATCAGAGAAATAGGAATCATAAGTGATTGCTTCACATATAAGTTTCTAAAATACTGTCCTTGGTAATTACAAACAAATGTTAAGGAAAGAATACCTGCAGGGAGGGAAATGCGTTATTTTGTGCACACTAAATCAGTGCACACATGTTCCTAGGTGGTGCTATGGGTAGGGCTGGCAAAGTCTTATAGGCTCCCATAGCCTACCTTTTGGATTAACAATACTACTACCACCATGTCTACTAACAATATCTTTCAGCCTTCCTTTGCTTAATACAGTACTTGCTGATTGTTTTTGGCCCAAGTGAAATTTTGGACATAATTCATTTCACTTATTTCTATCTGATGACCTCCTCCTCCTATAAATTGAGGAAAGGCACAAGAAGAGAGTAAATTACAGACTGTACACACAAAACAAGTTAAAACATAACTTCAGTTAAAAGAAAATATAAAACCTATACACATTTAAAACAATCAATACATACTTTGTCTTGTCAAAGGCTTTCATGGCCAGAATCACTGGGTTGTTGTAGATTTTTCGGGCTGTATGGCCATGTTCTAGAAGCATTCTCTCCTGACATTTCCCCTGCATCTATGGCAGGCATCCTCAGGGGTTGTGAGGTTTGTTGGAAACTAGGAAAATTGGGTTTATATATCTGTGGAAAGTCCAGGGTGGGAGAAAGAACTCTTGTCTGTTGGAGCTAGGTGTGAATGTTTCAATTGGCCACCTTGATTAGCATTTATTATTTATTTATTTATTAATCCATATTTATCTGCCGCCCTTCCCCGGAGGCTCGAGGGGACTAACAGCAGCATCATAAAACAATCAAAATACAAGCACTAAACAGGATAAAACACATCTAAAACCACAATAAAACAATAAAGCCCAAACTGAAAATCTACTATGGTGGCACGTAACGGGGCAACATCTCATCTGGCTCCGAACACCTGCCGGAAGAGCAAGGTCTTCAACGCTCTCCGGAATAGGATGGCCTCACATTTTTTAAGTGTGGCTTGTTAATGCCTGGGAGAATCCTTTGTTGAGAGATGATTAGCTGTCCCTAATTGTTTCTTGTCTCGAGTTCCCCTATGTTTGAGTGTTTTTTTTATTTACTGTTATAACTTTAGAGTTCTTTAAAATACTGGTAACCAGATTTTGTTCATTTCTTCCTTTCTGTTGAAATTGTCCCCATGCTTGTGGATTTTAGTGGTTTCTCTTTGTAGCCTGACATGGTAGTTGTTAGAGTGGTCCAGTATTTCTGTGTTCTCAAATACATGCTTTACATACTTCAAAACTCATATTTTATATAATGGAAAGATCTCTAAATAGGCCTGCTGGAAAAGACTTGTTTTGGATGTTGTTTTAAACTCAAACAGTATATCCTGCTGAAGAATGTCTTCTGGCAGGTCATTCCACAGTTTGGAAGTGACTGAAAAAAATCATAGAATCACAGAGTTGATGAGACCACAAGGGTCATCCAGTCTGGTCCCATTCTGCCATGCAGGAATGTGCAATCAAATTACATCTGAAAGAGCTATCCAGCTTTTGTTTAAAAAGCTCCAAAGAAGGCAGAGTACTCCACGGTTGCACAGCTCTTACCATCTGAAACTTCTCCCTAACACGGGAGGCTTCCCATGTTACATTTGCAACAGTTGGGGGGTGGGGGTGGAAGAGAAGCTGGGTGGTAGACACTTCCACCTGTGGGATGGGGCTAAAGGTAAGTTGGGTGATGAATGGCATGGGGTGGTGGAGTCCCCCTGCCAGGCCTTGATGGATTCACCACAATGCATGGCGAATGTATAGGTTAATGTGATAAGAACATTTAAATGCATTGGCTTGATGCTATGAAATCTTGGAGTTATAATTTGATGAGGCATTAGCACTCTTTGGCAGAGAAGCTAAAAACTTTGTAAACCTAAATATTAAGTATAAATATAAATATAATATTTATATTTATATTTATTCATGGCCTGCTTTATGTCCCTCAAATGGGACACAAAGTGGCTCAAAACTATAATGCCCATATCCCATAGCATTGAGTCATAGCAGTTAAAGTGGAGCCAAATTGCTTTAATTCTTTAGTGTAGATACACCCTTTATGGATTTGGTCTACAGTTTACTGCTTAGCTTAAATAGGCCCAAGCCGATTTACTCTTTAAGGGTAAAGACATATTACTAAGTATCAAAGTCAGAACCATCCATTCCATAGCAAGGTTATGAAGGCTCAGCCTAGACCTTATCAGAGTCCCTACCCTTTATTTTTAAATTGGATTTGGATTGGATACCATTCAAAGAAAGTACTAGTTTCTATAATATAAGTTACATGCTATTGGGGGCGAATTAATGCAACAACTGTAGTATCTTGATACATTTTGAAATGGTGGAGTAGTCAAAATGAAAATAGTAGTAACCACATTTGTTTGAGATGAGTGTATACTTCCATCTAGGCTAAAATATGTTAATCACACAATGCCAGGTAGGTTCCATGTTCTCTAGCTCTGATGTTTGTAAAAGCTATATTCTGTCCATTGTGATGCATCTGAGTGCAAACAGCTCACTGCTGACCATTATGTACTTATTAGCACTGATTACTTTCTGATAGCTCTTTACCAGTTGGTTTCACTCACTTTGACAGATTTGGTGCTTTGTTTAACCTTTAAACTAGTGGGCAATAACACTGCTTGACAGAATTGGAGAAATAATTAAGGCAAACTTAGCTCAGGCATAAGAAAACAACTGCAACAAGGCAGGTCTTTCGGTTATATTTGAGAAGTTGTCACATGCCACATGGTGAAAAAAGAAAAGGAAACCGAAGGGTCTGAACTGTTCCTTGCAAATGGAATAGTATAGTGTTTCAGGATCATGGTCACTTTACAGTGAGGCTCTTTCCCCTCATTTATAGGTAGGTAGTAGCCAGAGCAAGAAATACACAATTTATTTTAAAAACATTTTTGACACACTTGGGTTAATACAACTGCTAGGAACTACACTGTAGAACTTAAAGGTACCTTGTAACAGTGTTATTAATTTTTGAAGAAAATAATATCTATTTTAAAGTAACTGTGAGCTTTTTAAATGATTGCTTTAAAGCTGTTATAAAGTAAGGAAACTGTATGTTTAATTTTTGTTTTCATGTAGGATTGATTTTTGGAAGGAGAAAGGAGAGATGGGGAAGGGTTTCATAAAACTTAACTTTTTGTATGCTCATATGGAGCAATCCTCCCTAATTTGCTGTTTTAGATCAGAGAATCATTAAGGAAAAATGTGATGACATCACATTATCATGCAGTCAATCAAATTGGAGTACATGATGATTTGAGAAAGCACAGCTCTCACTCTGAGTAGCCTTTTTGACGATGCTATGAAATCAGCCAGATTTGGACACCTCTTGATGCCATGATTGGACAAACATTTTTCCCATTTTACTTACATATTTAATTTATATGCTATCTTTCTCCCAGAAGAGGACCAGAGGTGCTATTTTACACTCCTTGATGAGGGAAAAAATGGCAAAATGTGTATGTCTGAGCTTTTTATTCTTTGGAGCTATGCAGTTGTTTGTGCATATAGAAAAGTCAGTGAGTGGAAGGTTTGACTACATAGCTGAGCTGTTTCTCAAATGTTGCACAGTTCTCAGGAACTGTGCACTTTGTGTTGTACAACTGCATTTGAATGTGTGTCTTTAGTAGGGATAGTAAACTTCCATTTCTCTGAGCCCCAAAGGATGTTGAGAACAACGAAATAGTTTTTTGTTCCATAGTTTCAAGGTTGTACTTAAGATAGTTGCCCCCCCTTCGCAATGATGGAATACGGTGTCGCTTTTCTATGGAAGCTGTGCAGCTTCCCAGAAAACTGTAGGCTTGAAGAAGCCATGACTCTCTCTGAGAACCCTCACAGTCCACCTTAAAAAACAACTTTTGATATAGAAAGGGATGTTTTTAGTGACATTTGTGTTTTTCTAAAATATTGCCTTTGTATTGCTTCAAAACAAAAATATTACAGAAGGAACATGTCATGTAAAAGCAACAATGTTGCAGACCGACAACACATGGATATTTTGTTGTATAACATTGATGATTTTTCAGAGTATTTTTCTTGTTCAATGGTATAGCACAGGCCTGTCCAACAGCCGGCCCGGGGGCCGTACACGGCCCCCTAGCCCCTTGGCTACGGCCCCTTACCCTCCTGCAATAAATAATATATTTTTAAAAATATTTTAAAAATATTTTTCAATTAAAAATATTATTATTTATTATTATTATTTGGTCCTGCCCCTTGGCTTTCTATTGGCTGCCTCCTCTTCTCCTGAGGGAGGGGGCCAATGGGAGGGAGTGACATCTCTCGGGCCCCGCCCCCTTGGCAGCAAACAGGAAGAGCGACCCGGCCGCATGGCTTTCCCCCTCGGCAGCGCCGCTTCCTCCTCCTCTTAGGATTGCTGCTGCTCCGTCTGGGAGGCGCTCAGGCCCTCAGCGCCAGGGAAGCAAAAGGGGTTTGGGAGGGAGGGAGTGTGTCTGAGAGCGTGAGTGAGTGAGTGACAGAGAGAGAGAGAGAGAGAGAGAGAGAGAGAGAGAGAGGGAGGGGGACCTGCCCTGGGCACACCTCTCCCCAGCGCAAGGGAAGATGTCTCTGGCTCTCTCAGACACACACAAGCCCCTTCCTTTCTGACCCCTTCATTTGCGTTTCATGAACTGTCTCTTTAATGAGAAGGAGAGAACCAGCCAGCCATAGGAGGGGAGGAGGAGAAAGGAGGGGGGAATTGAATGAGAGGGAGCTCAAGGAAAGGCCTCCCACCCCCTTTCCCCCTCCCTTTCCTCCCCCCAGAATTATTTACATTCTTTGAAATTACCTAAGTTTACTTTGATGACTTACACTGAATGGAATCAGCCAGGGGTAAACTGGCAGAATGAAAGCACACAGACCTTTCAACTGCAAGGCCATTCAATGCTGATCAATGTGGCCAGTCATATATTCCAGTTCAAAGCAGAGATTGTGGGATTTTCTGCCTTGATATTCTGTATATTTATGCCCCTCATGTGTTCCATCCATCCCTCCCTCTCCCCTTATTTAAATAATATAATATGTAATTCTATATTTATGCAATGCCGAGGGCGGGGAGGGGGCAGAGCCGGGGAGGGGGCCAAGCCGGGGGAAGGGAGGGGCGGAGCCAGGGCTTGGCCCCCCAGGTGATCAGTGACCGGAATGGTCCGGTAGAAGTTGGACAGCCCTGGTATAGCAATATTGCACGGCAAAACAGCCCACCTGAGGTTCTTTTTCATTCGAATTGCACAACTTTCAATATGCAAAGGCTGCAATTTAAGTTGGCGAGGTTTCCTCACCCACCTCAGGAAGCTGTGCAGATTTGTGCATGTAATAAAAGTGTCTGTGAGTATTGGTTTTGACTGCAAAGCTGTGCAGATTATCAAATGGTTGCACAGGTCTCAGAAATTGTGGAGTTCCTGTTGTGCTGGGACCAAAGGAAGAGTTCTCAAAAGTTGCAGGAACTTTGACATGCCATTTTTCTTCCTACTTAAGTTTCTCCAGAGGTCAGGAACTCCAGATTTGACCTCAGTGGGTAAATTGATGAATTTCCATTCCATCTGCTAATCTTGGGTGGAGAGGCTGAGCTGTAATGACTTTTTCAAATTCCCTCAGATCCTCAGCTTTGTTTACACTGTGAATATTGTCCTTGCAGTGTACTATTTCAGTATTGCATAGGCATGTTCCAGAAAATAGATCTGAAATACACACGAGCCCATTAGAGTTCTAAGTGCATCTGGAGAGGCCCTTCTCTTTCCCACCATTTTCCTGGTGGCTGCTCCCAGACTTTGGAATCCCTTTCCTAGGGAGGCCAGGATCTCCCCTTCTGTGAGAAATCAGACTTTTACAAACTGACTAGTGTTTTGCTTTTAATGCTATGATGTGCTCTTTTTAAGGTTTGTATATAGTCTTTTAATGGATTTTTATATTTTTAATGTCAAATGAATTAAAACTATGTAATTGTTTTTAAATCCGATATTTACACTTTTATTAATATTTTGTAAAGTTTGTATTTGTATTGTTTTAAATAGGTTGTTAGCCCCCTTGACTCCTTGAGAAACATGGGCTATACATGAATATAATGTAATAATAATAATAACAACAATAGGTGGTTCATTTCTCCATGTTGGTGCCATTGGAAACTCCTCGACAATTATTGGGTGAGTTGAATGAGAACACTTCAGTTACAAGCCTATTCACATGATGGCCAGCCAATTGATGACTATCACATCACATGGTTGTTGCCCATAGATCCCATATAAAGACTACGGCACCTGTAGCTCTGCGGAAACCAACACCCTCTTACAAAGCCCGGTGAGAGTGGAAATTATGTGAGGGTCCCTGACTCAATGATGGAATCAGAGGGAAACTAAAAGTCCCATGACACTGTCAAGATTTGTGTTGCAATGATTATGGGTTGCTCGTTCGAGGTGGCAGCAGCACTTGAACATTGTTGAATTGATCTGTGTACAGTGCAAGAGACAAGGCAGCAGGTCAAGGGACATTGGTCGTGGCTTTAAAATCATCTAGAAGTGCCTGGAAAGAGGCCAAAGGATAAACCAAAGCAATGCTGGCTGGACACATTGCACAACAATCTGAAGACTACTGCCATATACCCTGATCAGGCACATGACTAGGTAAAAAGGTGCCAATAATCCAGTAAAGTGGGCCCCACCATCAAGCAGGACAAATGCTGAAGAAAAAGAATAATAATACTGTAATAGCAATAATAATTTCTGATTGCTATGGATTGGGAGATGGTATATGAATGTGAGTCATTAACTACTTTTACAAAAATAATTTTGGGGTGCCTTTGATATCACCTTCTCATTTTCAATCTTAAAACTCTGTCTAGAGTAAATGCACAGCAGTGGGGATTCATGTCCTGCTGGTCCAATAACTTCAATGTATTTGTAGTGCCCTTGATCCAAAGCAAGTTATTCATGCTCTAATCTCATCAGAAAATAATGGGAATCTCATCAGAAAATAATGGGACTCAAGTCATATGTGACCAAAGATTCTATTTTTTTTTTACAGTGACCAAAACTCTAGTTATGAGTTGGTCTGAGCTTGTGTGAATTTAAAGGAAAGATTTGGATGCCTTAAAGCAGGGGTCGGGAACCTTTTTGACTCAGAGAGCCATGAAAGCAAAATATTTGGAAATTTATTTCAGTGAGAGCCATATAATATATATAATATATTTTAAGACTGAATTCAACTAAATGTGAGTATATACGTACATACTATGAGAAAAGGATTCCCCCGACAGAATGACAGGACACTTCAGACCTGGCTCTGCAAAAGGCATGCTCAGGACTCTGGGAAGGAAGAGAAGATGAAAGGAAGGGGGAAAGAAATAAATATCGAAATACAGAGGAAGTAAAGGAGGGAAGGAGAGAGTAAGAAAGAAAAGAAGAACGAACTATGGAAAAGTAAGAAAAGAAAAGCAGGAGAGAGACAAGGAGGGGAAAAGAAAGAAGGAAATGGGAAGGGAGGAAAGGAAAGGGTGGGGAAAAGAAAGAAAAGGGAGTGAGGAAAAAGTAAAAGAATGAAGGGAAAAGAAGAAAAGAAAGAAGGGGAGAGAGAGGGAAGTGAAAAGAAAGGAAGGAGGGGGAAAGGAAGACTTGGGGGAAAAGAATAGAAGAGGAAGGAAGGAAGGAAGGAAGGAAGAGGGAGATAGGGAGAATGGAGGAAAGAAGGAAGGGGAGAGAGGGAGGGAAAAGGAAGGAGAGAAGGAGAAGGAAAGAGTGAAGGGGAGAAAGAAAGGAAGAAAAAGGAAGGAAGAAAGGAAAAGGCAGAATGGAGGAAAGAAGGAAGGGGAGAGAGGGAGGGAAAAGGAAGGAGAAAAGGAAAGAATGGAAGAGGAAGGAAGGATGGAATGAAGAGGGATGGAGGAAAGAAGGTAGGGAGAGAGGGAGGAAAAAGAATGAAAGAAAAAGGGAGAGGAAGGAAGGAAAGAAGGAAGGGAGAGTGCAGGGCCAAGGTGGACATTGGTGTCGAAGTTGGCGAGGCAGCCCCTCTGGAAGGCGTCAAAGAGGCAGCGGCTCTTGAGCTGCCCGATGATAAGGGCGATGAGCTGGGCGTTCCCCTGGGGCCGCGAGGCCGGGTCTGTGGCGCCAGGGCCAGGTCCGCCTCTGCTGCCTCCCCCGAGACCCGTGGCGGAGGACAGAGAGGAAGACGAGGATGAGGCGTCACCGCTGGGCGCTGCCATTCCTGGTGAAGAGGGTGCAGGGCCCCAAGAGCAGCGGGGGATGAGGAAGAGGTGGTGATGGTGGCGCGGAAGAGGCACATTTGCGTCACTCCTCCCCGCTGCATGTTGGGAAACCGAGGCGTGGACTGCTCTGGAGAGCCAGATGCAACCATGAAAAGAGCCACATCTGGCTCCTGAGCCATAGGTTCCCTACCCCTACCTTAAAGTTTTCTACTCAGGACCCCTTTTGACACAATTAATTTTGACATAACCCTGGGTAAATACGTATATAAAATAGGTATAAAAGCAGACTTTATTGATAACAAATCAGCATTAGCAAGGTTTGCTAAATAGGCTGATTTTTCTACAGAATCCATTGTAAACCAAGTACAAACAGATTTGTGTAAATGTCAAAATCAGCCACTAGATGATGTTCAGAAAACTTTTATTGTTGCCAAACTTTTGGGACCCTTACACTGAGTTGAGGAGACCCCATTTTGGGGTTGGGACCCACAGTTTAAGAAGCAGTAGTTTAAAGGCAGAGAGGGAGTTAAAGGGTGTACACAAAGGTTCTCATCCCATGAGTTGCGGAAAGCACATGCAGGGGGAATTATCCTCTTTGTGCATTGTATCATCCCATTGCATCTAAAAAGAAATCATCTTATTTTTCAAATCCCATCATACGCTATTATATTTGGACCCTTTTCTCCTGAAATGATCCATGTTCTTTTCCACCACATGGGCAAGTGCTGTCCCTGGCCACTCTGCATTTTTTTTTAATAATCTAGGAAAACTTCAAAATTGAGGAAGTCCACAACCTTGCATTATTGGTATTGGGATTTCTGAAGTTTCAAGACATGTAAACATACACTTTTAAAAAACAAAAAAGGTCATAAATACAAACACATGTGATGTTTTATTAATAAAGAAGTACTTCTGCCTACAGATGTTTTCGTTTTCCAAAGATAGATAACTTTAAAGGGAGAAATTAAGTTTTAAAAAGGGAAAAATTGACACCACAAGGGAAGACTTCATTAATGTTTTAAAAGGATAGTAACGTTAACCTATATTAAGAGTTTACATATTAGATTTCTAAGACTTTAGAAATATGGCTATTGTTCTGCCCCTTTGCTATCCTAACTATTTGGAAGGTGAACTGTGCAGGGAATAGACAGGAGAATATATGGTTGAATTAAACACAAATTTATTAACTGAAAAGAATTTTGGACTTTCTGTCCTCCTGAGTCTCACTACAAAGTCTTTATAAGAACAGGTAAAATCTTTGAGAGATAGACACAGTTCTGGCCGAACTGAGGCTCTTGAATTTCTTCTTATTGTCTCTTTCTTATATGATGATCAACTATCTCTAAAATGGTCCAAATATTTAACTGGACTTTAATACAGATCTGAATGAACCGGAATACTGCTCATACAGCTCCAACTGGATGTGCTATTTTGTAGTCCCTCTGACCTTTCTCTTTCTTCACCCTCCAGTCACAAAAAGGCTAACTCTTCCAAAAAACTAGAAATGTCTTGACTGAGGCTCTGCCCCTGAGGGGATTTTTAAAGGGGCAGGGTGAAGGAAGCTTCAAAGGTAAAGATGCTGTCTAGATGGACCCCCCAGAAACTATACATAAAATATTAATCTCTCCAATTAAAAAGTGCTTAACCAGTGACAAACAGTGAAGATCTTCATGGGGCAAGACAATTATTATCAGTCTTAAAACCATAAGTTTGGGAACAACTTAGATATCAGCACTTATAATGGTATGCTCAAATTTAAGGCAGAATCATAAGGTTATTATACATAGTTCCAGACCTTTCATCCATAGGAATGCCCATTTTCCCACATCACTGAAACGATTCAACATGGGCAAATTTGACAGACCCCATCTTATGTGTAAGGAAGCACTTCTAAAACAATTCATAGATGAAATGCTATGGATGCCAGCTGGAAGTCTGTTTGCGTCTTATGATGGGCTTTGTGGCACTTCATCTATGAATGTTTTAGAAATGTGTAGAAACAAAGGGGAAACATAATCTCTGTGCCCAATTTATAACCCCATTCTAGATACATACAGGCTCCCAAAGGGGTTTCTACAAATTCTGCAATTTGGAACCATGATAATGAACTAGGATATTGAAGGCAGGGCTCTTATCTGCAGGCCTATCCTCTACCTTCTCTAATGTCTGCATGAGACTCATGTTATTACACAATAAGTTGTGTGTGCCTATATAATTTCTCTCCCCCCCCCCCATTTCTCCTTAGTTCAACATCAGTGAGCAAAATAGACTGTTTCATCCTTTTTTATCTGTTGAAAGGCAGTGGCAGTAAGAAATAATAGCATGTGCTAATTAGTTGTGGTAGCCAAATTTGTCTAGTACTTTTCTTCAGTCATCTATTTAATAGGATGTGTGTGACTTCACACTGAAATGCTCTAAACTGCATAAATGGTTCTTGACAATTCTGCTATCTTATTTAAGTGCTTCACCACAAAGCTTTCTGCACACATGCGGATAGCAAAATATAATGTAGCAGGAACTTGTTCTGGACTAGCAGTGCCTTTTAATGAAGGATGAAAATTCAGCAGTACATAAATATCTAAAAAGATCTCTTTTTGCCATGAATAAATCACTATGTTGTAGCTCCGTCTCCTCAATTTCTAGGATCTCCTCCTCTCTCAATTTCTCTCTCTAGTTTTACAGTCTCTTTGTATTTCTTATTTCCATTGTAGAGCATTCACATCCAGACAAAGTTGCTGAAATATAGAAACCCGCAGAGATTTAAGTAACACCTCTTTTAGCCTGTACATTAGAATCTCCTGACAAATAAGACATCACGAGAAGAAAAAAGAAATTGGTGAGGCCTTTGTTAGAACCTTCAGGTGCCTATGGAATGTGCTTAATGGCAATAGACTTGATACCTCAAGAGGGATAGTAATAATGAGGCAGAGAGAAATGCATCAATATAGCACACCAATTAGGACCATTAGGGAGCTGATATTGAGGAGAAGAACAAAATATACACCAGTGGACTGCTACACCCTCCTTCAATGGAGCTTTATTATTAAAAATTTAGGTTGAAAAACCAACCAGCAGCATTTCAGGTATAAATCAAATTAGGTCATTAGATGTAAGCAGAAAACCCTTTGCCACCATCTGAGGCGAGAGCAGTTTTACATGAATTCATAAACCCCAGGCCAAATGGATTGTTAGAGATCAGCAGCCACAGAAATTTTTCAGTAAATGTCTCTCACCCCATTGCCACATTTTCCCCTTCTCCATATGCTAGATTGCAAGCTACAGCTTTAGCCTTTTTGCCCAAAGGCATTCAAACCTGTGAAAAGCCTAACTGAAGCACAGCCTATTGTTCATTGACAACTTGTCAATTTACTTCCAGGCAAAATAACTCATAAACAGGGTAAGTAAGGCAGATAAAACAAGAATTCTTTCACACTTTGTAACTTTACTGCAAAAATGCCTTATTTTCCACATATGTGTGAAATCTCCCCTCAGAATTGTGGCAGTGAATTGAACTCTAAAACTGTGCAAAAAGAGCACTGGCATCTCAAGACTCCTGACTCTAATAAGATGAATGTAAAATATTAAAGATGTGTTAAAAGCAATAAAGGAAAAGATTTTCAAATGTTCAAGAACATTATCATGTTGCTCTGTGTTCTCACAGCTAATAAAAGTTAAGTTTAGACATTATCTCCCCAGACATATGCTGGAGAACCAGCCATGCAGTACATTTTTCTGCAGAGAATAAATAATGTCCTCTAGGATTGTCAACAGGTTAAAGGTTTATTGTGAGCTATCCCCTTGCTTTTGAGGTATTAATTTATCAATTTCAATACAGTCTAATGTTGAGGCTGTTTACCAAGGGCAGTGAAAATGAACACAAAAAACCTTCCAGCAGAAACCCATGCTCTGGTAACCACCTGTTTCATTTAGCAGAATGTATTGAATATAATTTTGTCATTGAGGACACAGTCTGGAAATTCGAACGAGTACAAAATATGCTAACAAGAGTTTAAACTGGTTCCAGATGTAAATAAATTACACCAGTGCTTTCTTACCTTGACTGGTTTCCAATCTGTTTTTCAGCCCAATGCAAAATGTTGGTTTTGTTCTGTAAATCTCCCCATGGGGAGCTTGGTTTGTGTGGAGGGATGGGGAAGCCAAGATTGATGAGTGGGCTCAGCTTGTGGCAGGATCTTTGTTGCCCAAAGGATCTCTTGTCCCATGAACCTATTTGCCAATATCTTAAGGCTATTCTTGGAGCCACGTCTTCATCTGATGCATGAAAGTGAACTGCCTTTGAAATTATGGCTTTTACATATTTTATTACCCCTTAACATTTTAATATTACACATGAAAGTTTCATGTTAAATGCTGGGTTCATAATTTTATTCTAAATGCTGATAGAGTAAGATTGTTCAGTGTTTGTTTATGGGGTTCTTTTGCTATTTTATGTGAAAATGATCAAGTTCGATTTGATATTTTGTTGTCATTTACAGTTGTCACTCTATTATCAGTTAACATCCTGCAAACATGTCGGAGGACCTATGAAGTTCTAGAAAGAACATTTCTCTAGGAACCTCTGTGTGATTATAGAGTTATGCTGCTTCAAAATTTTCTAGAGAGATGTTCTCTTAGATAGGAGCCTCGTACTCCTAATCCTAGCAAAAGTGAGGGGCTGACTTTCACTAGAATTAGGAAAAGTAATTTGTGGTTTAATTTTTATTTTTTCAAAGAGTTCATAGTCTAAAGGCCATAATTAGCAGGTGATTAAAACAAATAAAGTTTACAGTAGTACTACTCAAAGTGGTAGTTCATAGATCAGCATTAATCTACAAATTCTAAGGTGTCTGTCTATAGTGAGTTTCACAGTTGTATTAAATGGGCACATATATTTTATTATCTTTAATGGAATACTGCGAGAAAGCAGCTCAGTGTGTTTCCAAAATCACAATGTTGCTGTGCTTATTACTCTGGTGATGGTAGGTGGTACCGAGCCTTAGTGAAAGATGCTGCTTCTATTGAAGTTCAGTTTGTGGATTATGGCAATTGTGAAAAAGTTACCTTGGATAAAGTCAGACCAATTTCAGCAGCATTTATGAAACTCCCATTTCACGCAATTAGATGTTGCCTAGCAGGTGTGTGCCCAGTAAATAAAGAATGGAGCAAAGAAGCAAAACTGAACTTACTGACAATACTACTGGTAGTCCAATACTGATACATAACATTCTAATTGATGAATGTTTGGCTTTTAAAAAAGACCTCATGCCAAATCAAAAAATGTCTTCAGGTGAATTATTAGCTCATGATTTTCAAGAGGTGTCTCCAAATGTACAGTGGACAACAGCCAAATTTGCCGTCGGTGAAAGAGTGTCTATATATGTAGTACATGTGAAAAACCATGGGGTATTCTATGTCATGCCAACAAAGCCCAAAGTGGATCCACACGTACTCCATAAATTAATGACTGAACTTGCCAATTACTGCAGCTTTCAGAATGGTCACATCTTAAAACCAAAAGTTGGTGAACCTTGCTGTCCCAGGTTCTCGAGTGATAACAAAGATAATTCTTGCTGTACAGATTTGGAAAAGCGAGTTGTAAAGCTTGAAAAGATTGTTAGTTTTCTACTTAAAGACTGTTTCGGTAAAGATGAACCTCCTGAAATTGTAAAGTTTTCAGAACAACAAAGGTTCACTATAATACATTACATGATATGCTTCTAGACCATATTATAATATATTATCATTGCACCTTTTAAGAAGATTACTTTTCTAGATTTCACATCCTGAATATAATGCCCACTGATAGTAGAAACTAATCTAAAGAAATTAATCTAAAGCTTTTTTCCCATTAAAATATAGTTTATGATCACATTGTTAAGTTTAAACTTTTGCATTATGTTTTATGTGTTTAGTCTAATTTGAAATGGCTGTTTTTCACAAATATTTGACACGGTCATAAGATACTAATTTTACTTAGCTAACTATCTGCCGCTACGTCCCACCTCGTAACTTAAGATCATCTGAGGAGGCCCTGCTCTTGCTTCCGCCAGCAACTCAACTGCGGCTGGCGGGGATGAGAGACAGGGCCTTCTCGGTTTTGGCTCCCCGTCTGTGGAATGCACTTCCAAGCGAAATCAACCCCATCCCTCCTAGCTTTCATGGAAGAAAGCAAAATCGTGGTTGTGGGACCAGGCCTTCGCACAGTAACTGCAGCACTTTATTTGGAACGGACTGTTTTAACAATGGACATGAAACACGGCTTCCGTCATTGATTGATTATTTGAATGTGCATTGTATAGATATAATTTTAAATGAACCAGATAGCTAATGTTTTAATGTTGATGTTTTAATCTTGTTGTATTAGTGCTTTATATTGTGTATTGTTGCCGGCAAGCTGCCCTGAGTCCCCCCGGGGATTGAAAAGGGCGGGTTAGAAATACAGTAAATAAATAAATAAATCATCTATACGTATAGAATGTATCTGAGTCACCTCCCAAAAAATCTCTCCTTTTCCCATGACAGGAGAACTTCCATTTCTTTTTTGCTGTTCTTGCTGTTTTGCATCATGTTCAAAGGGTATAAAACCTTATGGAGTCTTGTATTTAGGCTAGTTTAGATAATTACCACACACGTGTGGCTAGAACATTTTAACTAGATGCTTCAGGTTCTATGTGGGTTATAACATATTGTGGCTCTTAAGCAGGGTTTGCAGGAATTTATGGTAGTTGTAACAGAATGCTGGTATCTGCTCACATTTTGTGGCCTGAAAAATGTTGCTTGTTCCATCAACCATGGAGTTACCCAAAGTTAAGAGTTATCAGAGAAGGTTTTAGGTCCATTGTGTGTGCAGGAGCCTTTCAGAATCTCTGAATGCTACTGAGCTGAGCAAGGAGAATAGTTCCCATAATGGCAAGTGATTCTGACTTCATTATGCATATTTATCACTCCCCAAAGATGTAGCAATCCAAGGGAGGGTGTATAAAGTAATGCTAATTTATGACATCTGAGTCGGGATCCACGAAGAGGTCTCTCTCCAGGTTTCAACATTAAGAAGAACTTTTAAAGGCTGTAAGATAATGGAAAACCAGTAAGAAACCTAATCTTGAATGGGCTTTGCTAAATTCCATGCAAATGTAGTGACTAATATCAGGCAGACTGAATCTGCCTGCTACATGCTTCTCCTAGTTTCAGCTGTCCCTTGTGGGGGAATGAGGGGAGGGGTAGACCCCCCAGTGTCACTCAAGAAGATAGAAAGGATTCTGTTGTTGGATGTGCTGGGATTCATTTTGACATAAGAGTTGCACACATACACAGATATATTCATCTTTGCAATCTCTGGAACAATCCATATCAAATTAATACTATATCATCTTTTCTGTCAAGCATCATGATAGGCATGTAATGCCAGGAGCTATCCAAATCCCTCCTGATTATGGTTAATGTATATTTAGGGGCATATTGTTAACAATTATATATCTCCCATGTTATAAAACTTTTAAAGACTCCTTAAATACTTAAATTGTGGAAGAAGACTGGATCACCAATATCATTCTACAGTCTCTGTCCCTCCCATTATGAAGACATGTAAGTTACCCTCACAGCCCTCACTAACGTAAACTAGTAATACTACAGACACACAATGCAGGGATGGCACATTTGGGACAGAAGGGCATTGGAAGGGCTATTTAGGAGTGGCAGGGGAGTCTGTTCCCGCTGTCTCCTTCCACATGTGTGAGCAGCATCAAGGAAATATACATGGGGAGCTAGGAGACCCCGGTAGCGCAATGGGTTAAACCCTTGTGCTGGCAGGACTGAAGACTGGCAGGTCGGAGGTTCGAATCCGAGGAGAGCGCAGATGAGTTCCCTCTGTCAGCTCCAGTTCCCCATGCAGCAATATGAGAGAAGCCTCCCACAAGGATGGTAAAACATCAAAAACATCTGGGTGTTCCCCTGGGCAATGTCCTTGCAGACGGCCAATTCTCTCACTACAGAAGTGACTTGCAATTTCTCAAGTTGCTCCTAATACACGCACACACACGAACACACAAGCTGGCCAAAATTGGAATACAAAATTATTTTGGTAACAAAACTAATGTTTCAAAATGGCACAGAGAATGTACGCTGTTCTTGGGGGGTATGCAAGGAGGCTGGTGAACGCAAATAGCTGCTACTTCCTCATTACAGCTTTCCCTAGAGATTACATAATTTTCAGGGGAATATCCACATCCCCCCCCCCACTTCTGCCACATCATACCATATGGTATATTCCTCATGCCTAAGTATTGGCCCCAATTACATGACAGAATTATATCACCATGATTCCTTTTCAATTGCCTTGGTTCAATATTGTGTAACTCTAGGATTTCCCATTTCCTGGGAAGGATGATTTATTTTATTTTATGTTATATGCTGCCTTTTCCCCAAACTAAGACTTACAAGTATTTATTATTTGCAGCCAGAGATTTCTTACCAAACTACAGGCCCTTTTTACTTTTAATAGACTTTTATTTTTGTAAACAGCACATGGCAGGTTAAAAGGGCTTAGCTGTGTTGATTAACAACCCAAATGTTTAATCAATACAGCAATAGCTAGATGTATTCTGGCTGGAAAAGACCTTGGAAAAGTCCCATTTGCCTTATTCCCCACCCCCAAGTGGGACATCAATGAACTATTTCATAGTCCTTGCATCTCAGTGCAGAAGGGCTTAGACAAATACAACGCTAATGGATAATTGTGGGTCACCTTGTCAAAATATGTTAAGTGCCCCAAGTGTAAGTTTTTTATTTAAAAATTGACAGTAAACTGTGACCTTGTTGCTATCGCACAGTCTTTCAGGAAGCAAATATTACTCAGTCTCTAAAGGGCTCATTGATTCATGGGTCAAAAATCCATTCAAACTAAATTATAAAAGACGCACCCTGGTGTGTTGATACAACCCGTGCTAACTGTCAGACAAAGTGTTAAACAATTGTACTCTTTAGTGTAGGAAGAGCACATTGGCTGACACTTCCTCAGAGAAATACATATATAAGACTCTGTTGGAGGGATTCACAGGGACTGGAATCACAAAGTCAAGGCAAGTTCATCTTGTGATTTCCTTGGAATCACTCCAAGAAAATGCCACTGGCAGAGCTGGTGTTAACTGTAGAGAGGCTGTTGTGGGATTTGGATCTTGGCCTCTGTATTTTTCTACTCAGAATGTCATATAACACCCACATTGATTCTGAGCTGTTGTTGGTGCTGATGCAAGTGCATGGTGTCCAGTGTCACAAGTCACACAGCAGAGAAATCATTCTTATGGTTATAAATGATGCTGAAGAAAGCCTACAATACAAACTAGTAATGTAGAATATAATAGAATAACTTTGTTGTCATTGTACATTGTACAACAAAATTAAATGCCATTTCCAATACACATTATATATGTAGAATTACAAAAACTAAACACATGTGGTATAAGGATGTTGTTGTTTAGTTATTCTGCAGAAGCATCACCTTTGCTTTGGTTGTTGAAATTAGTACTCAGAGGACAGTAATGTGATTTGCACTGGAAATGTCACAATGCATTTGTCATATATCTGACAGTAGCTGCAGAAGTAGCATGAGTGAGATAATGCTATAGGTTTCAAAGAACTATGACATGTTGGGGGAAAGGGCAGGCATCACACAAATTTTACCTTCATTTTGATAATAAAAAGAAAAACCAAGTCTGATCCACAAACTCATGTGGAAAAATGGTGGTGAAAGTACTTGCAAAACCCTGTAAAATTGCAGAACCTTGTAAAATCCATTCATTTTATTCCCATTTCACTTGTACTTATTTTAGAGCACCAGTCTAGACACAGCTTTTCCACTTCATTATGCTCCAGGATTAAGTATTTTGTCTGTATCTTATTTTATATACAGTGTGCCCTAGGTATTTGCTGGGGTTTGGTTCCAGAATTCCCAGGAATATCAAAGTCCATGCTCATCAAGTCCCATTATATACATTAAGGGGAATCAGTCTTCATTAGTACTATCTGCCCCAGAGTGTGGTGGAGCCCCCTTCTTTGGTGGAGAAGCTGGATGGCCATCTGTCAGAGGTGCTTTGAATGCAATTTTCATGCTTCTTGGTAGGGGGTTGGACTAGATGGTCCATGATATCTCTTTTAACTCTGTGATTCTACCCTCTGGGTGGAAACCCCTTTATTAGTCAAATACTAGAGTGTTTTTGAAAATAATTTTTCTTTATTCACCTTTTCTATCCCATGGCTACATGTCAAGGCAGAGGAGGTCCATGAAACTGGCAAAACTCTCTCTGAATATTTCTTGCCTAAGAAACCTTATGAAATTCATGAGGTTGCCATAAATTGACAAGAGACTTGAAGGCACATACACACTTATTTCTAGTCAGCTTTTTAAAGCCTTATATACTGCCAAATAAAAAACAGGGGGCTCTGCCACAAGTCAAATAACAACACAAAAACCTTCTTTAGAATACGATATGGTATTCATAGTCACCTGGCTACCATTTGTAGGAACTCCTCCTTATTGCCCTTGAAACCTACTTCTCCATTCTGCTGTTCAAACTATTGACATGGCTGCCCTCAGGATGATTTTTTGGGGGGGAATGAGTTGCTGTAATCACACAACTTGAATTTTGCAGCTGGAACAAATTATTCACACTGGGTGAATTTGATTAATTTCTCTGCTTCACACAGCTTATACTCTTCTGGTGTTTTGTGAGAGGTAAAGCTAAACAGGGCTAGGACACGAGGAAAAAAGGAAGGAAACTGATTGCTAAGAGCAGCTGGATAGGGCAGGCAGCAGGAACAAACCTAGTGACAATGGGAAAAGGCCGGCATTTATGTCAAATGAAAGTTATGCCAACTGAAGATGTCCTTCTGTGTCATTGAGTTGTTCTTTATTTTATATATCTATATCTATATATCTATATGACCACTGTTAAAATTCCAGTTTTTCTTCTACAGTCATATGATCTCGAAATTTGCCTTAACTGTCCACTCTGCCCCCCATTGTAAGTTTTCCAGGGTTCTGCCTTGGATTCTCTGTTGCTAAATTAATGATAAGATCATAGAGCAGTAGAATTCAAAGTCATATCAAGATCCAAAGGGATATTGTAGCACCTTAAAGATCAAGGGAACTAAGGCCCCTTCTACAAAGCCATATAATCCAAATTATCAAAGCAGCTAATCCACATTATTTGCTTTGAACGGGATTATATGAGTCTACATTGTCATATAATCCACTTCAAAGCAGATAATCTGGATTTTATATGGTGGCATAGAAGGGGCCTAAATTGGTAGCACAAGCTTTCATAAACCAATGGCATGTCTACTTGGGCCACATATGGTGAAGTGGGCCAGAAGTCACTCTTGGGCAACCTGATGACAACCAGAGACTTCCAACTCTTAAAGTGAGGTAAAACAGCTTAATCTGATTTTATCCTGCAATAGCTTCCCTGAAACTCTGGAGTAGCCCCCCCCCCTCTCTCTCTGATTTCAAACCAGCCTCACTGTTCACATGGATCCCTCCTGCTAACCTTGATGGCACTTCCCTTTGTCATGGACTTCTAGAAAGTTCTGACTGTCACTGAGTGCCTCCTTTCCTCACTTTTATCTCCAAATTGTGCTGGCACCTTTGGTGACATAGGCAAAGGTACGCAACAATGGCTAGGAGAAATCTGGATTTCTGTGGTTGCTATTGAGCAGTGAACTGAACAATGACAAGGTAAGGATGATCATTTAGGGTGGATGATGAAGACTCTACTCCCATCAGGAATAGAGAGGTATAAACACTATCATAGAATCCAGGACTGGTTCAAACAGTAATACTTTGGATTAGCCATGGAATTTGTGACCCATGTATATGGGTTCTAAGTCTACTTCCTCAGACATAAAGGTCGATCTTCCATATACTGTGGTATATCCACAAGGCTGAATGTCTGTGCTGATTCATTTTTGGCCTTCTATTGTGCATGTGCCACAGCCTGAATTGCTATTACTCAGTTACTCAGTTATTACTGGTTTTGTCCATAGGTACTAGAAGTATGCACCATTGTTTTACATTATCATTACATGAGGTGGTATGTATGATTTATGAGTAACATTCAAACAAAAATTATTATTAAGTATTCTTTATAGTCTGGTGTAAGAGGAGGTGCATGAGATGATTTCACTGAGTGACACAAAACCTAGTGATGCCACTGAGACCTACAGTGTGTGGACTGGTTGCTTTCCCATTCAAGCACTCTGTATCAGAGTGATAACATATGCTGTAAATGCAGGCAGAACAATCTGGCCATACTCACAAAGCATTCATTAATTAAAGTTCATTTCTAAGTTGCAGTTCCACTTGACATAATTGGAGTGCTTTACTGGTTTCAAATAACAATTTTCATTACCGCTGAAGGATTCTGTGTCTGTGGGTGGAAGTTTGAAACAAAGGTTCCTTAATATTATGATTGTATGATTTCACTCCCACAGGTAATGAGACTATTAATACTCCTGCCTGGGCACCTCATATAAAGAGCTTTTAACATTGTATCCCAGGACTGGTATAGCTAACTGGGAAGTGAACATGTATACTTCTTTCAATTATTATTATATATTATTTTAGCAAAATGCTTGTACCATGCCTTTTAAAAAATGTATGTGACCTTGTATGCTTTTGGTAACTAAAGGATATTATGTGCCTTCAGTTCTGTTACAACTTCCTGATGAAAATTGCTAAAGAAGTTAAAGATTGTCTCCAAAAGACAGCTTGTTAATATAAAGTACCTAGATCAACAAACAAATACACCAAAAATGGGGCAGGCCTGCTGTTTTATGATTCCACATCTAATTTGTGCACCTGTTGTGTAGTAATTGCTCCCTAACATCTGTATGGGTGGCAGACCTATTTTATGACTACTACTCAGCAACATCCATGACTGTTCTCCCTAAGCCAGTGTTTCTCAAACTCTGTTCTTCCAGGTGTTTTGGACTTGAGCTCCCAGAAATCCCAGCTTGCTTACCAGTTGTTAGGAATTATGGGAGCTGAAGCCAAAAACACCTGGAGGAGCAGAGTTTGAGAAACACTGCCCTAAGCCATGAGAACAGTGTGCATAGAAATTTAAGTATTTGATAACCCAGCGATTGTTTATCCTTTTGTATGGGATTGAGAATCAATGACAAGAATGGGAGCTTCCTCAATGCAATTGGGAGGCATGGGAGGGTAAAAGCCTCTATCTCCAACTATCCAGGGTTCCAGTCTGGATTGGGAGAGTATCCATACAATTTATTTTTTTAAAAGTTGGTCAGGCTATTGTAATTTTGTTATCACTCTGTTTTATAGCATTTTTCTGAATTCTGTCTACATTCTTACGTGACTCCAAACCCATGCAATTTATTATTTTTCCTAATTGGAAATTGGAATGTATTTTATATATTTCCCCCAGGATGTATTCTATGCATTTGTGTGAGAGTGTGTGTTACATTTGAAAAACTCATTCTCCCCATTAACTAAAGTGTATTTGTGCACATTTAAAAATAATTTTAAAATGATTTAGTCATATATATATATTTGTGTTCTTTTCCCCTTCTTCACTGATACAGAGCACAGGTATAAGAAATGTACTGATTGTTGAGGTATGAAGTGCTTAATCATATAAAAGAAGTGGTGGGAAGAAAATAGAATATAATGTCACTGGGTTTCCTTGCAAATTTTCATTGTTTTATGGTTATGCATAAGCCCTGTCCTGAAAACTCCCTATGTTGCTACTTCCTCTTCAGTGCTGTAAGTCTATATAGTAGTTTCCCGTGCAGTATTTTCTCTCAGGTGTGTTGGACCCTAACTCCCCTTTAGTTCAGCCAGCATGTGACTTATGGAAACTTTATTTCCAAACATCTGGAGAATGCCAATTTTCACTCTGACTTTTGTATTGAATGGTTTCTTTTACAAAGAGAAAAGTACAAAAAGTTCCAGTTTGTGAATTTTCAGTGTAAATGTTCCATATAGCCTCCTTTAAATCTAAAGTCCTCATGTGTTCAGCTTTTGGTGTTGTTAGTTAGAGAATCCCTTGGCAAAATAGAGGCCTTGGAATGCTAATGCTAGACAAACAGAACATGCTGGACTTAACTAGTTTTCTCCAAGTGAGCAATTGTGTATTTATCTTTGAGGATTATAACCTTTTCTGTTACCAAAAAGAAAGGTCTTTCTGGACCCCTTGAATTGCATTTCCCAGCACAACTGTTTGGGGAAAACCCCCAAGGAAATAACCCCCCCCCCCCACACACACAGAAATCTTTTCTATGGACCTTCTAAGCCCAAAGCCCTCAAATTTAAGTGTCTTGTTGGCACTTTGCCTCCTAAGGTAATTCAGATTGCAGTACTGCTACTTTCTGGGGGAGAAAGCACCAGAGGGAGAGATGAAATTTTAAACGAGCCATGCATAAGGTAGCATTGTTAGACACAAATTGTGAAGAAGAGCTAGAATTATAAAGAGGGCTTACTGGTGGTAAAGTATGGAGAAGAGGATATTCTTTTAAGTTAAACCCTAGGCATTGACTGAAGTTAAACTCCTAAAGCCAATATTAGCTTTGGGGAAGAGGAGGTTTTTAACTAAGACAAAGGAGAAGAAGGAAAGTATTAACTTCTCACATATGAAGCATAATACCAGTCTGGATTTTCACTTCAGGTGCTATTTGAAAAGCGAGAACCCCCTGTATATGCATTCACACATTCAGGGTTTGCATACAGCATGTGTCTTGTATAAAGACAAGGACACATTGGCATATCCCCTCTTCACCCCACTGCCCCTTTCTGCAAATACAGAAACCAATGAGAGTGGTAATTGATGTATGAAGCTTATTTTAATATTGGGCAATTAGACCAATAGTTTTCATTCTTTGTTCTTAGATGCTTTGCGCTCCCAATTCTCAGTATACCCAACCAGACTGATTTTGGGAACCAAAGTACAGCAGGTCAGATTTAAAAGGGACCACTGCCTGGTAAACATGCTTTTGTCATCCCCCCAACATTTTCCTGCTAGCCACATTCACCACTCTTTCTGATACCGGCTCACTTTCTGATCATGCAGTGGAGTAACAATATTAGCACATGGCACATGAATACAGCAGTAAAGACGTTGTGTTTTGAGGATAACACAGCATGGGATAACTGCTGGGGCATTTCCTTTCCACAAGGCATTGGAAGAACCCAGCTTGGTGAGACAGACAGGCAGTTTAGGACATATAGGGCACTGCGGTATCAGCTCAAGAGGAGAGGAGAGGAATGCTCAGAACAAGAGTTGCATTATTGGCTCTCATATTCATTGTCTGTGATAGACAGCTTACTAGGCCTAATGGGAAAGTCAATCCTCTAGGATTTTAAAATGTATTTATATACTCAGTGTGAAACCTGGGCCTGTTTCGATGAACACAACATATGTATGACTTCCTCTCACATATTTATACATGGCTATCATGTCTTCTCTCAGCCTTCTCTTCTTCAGGCTAAATATGCCCAGCTCTTCAAGCAGCTCCTCATAGAGCTTGTTCTCCAGACCTTTGTGAAATATCACCCTGAGTGAAACTTGCTTCCAGTTAACTATGGCTGTCATGAAGCTGTTATAAACAATTCCTTGGGGGACGACTCTCGAAAAATCCAGTAAAATAGTAAAAAAAACCCCCACACCATTTCCAAGTGGAGAGGCTTAATTTGTTTCTTGGAAACCTGTGAGGGGGGCTGCTAGGAGGGGGGGGAGAGTGCCAATTTCCCACGGCACACCTGATGATCGCTCACGGCACACTAGTGTGCCACGGCACACTGGTTGGGAAACACTGCTCTAGGAGACATTTTGTCTGGAGTTGAGCTCATCTTGTTTCACTTATTAGAGGTGTGCAGACAATTTATTTATTATTTATTTAAAACATTTATATTCCACCCTTCTTACTCCGCAGGGGACTCAGAGTGGAGCAAAACATATATACGGCAAACATTCACAACTCATGATGCATATTCTATACTAGGTATGGAAAACATATGGTGCTCTGCACAACTTCCATCAAGCCTCATCACTGGTTAGTCAATGACAGTAAAGCAAAGAAGGGCTGCTGTTCCCCTTGTAACAAGCTAAACTAAAGGGAGGAGTAAACAGGGTTTGTAGTCCAATTGTAACAGAAGCTGGAATGTCATACTTTCCCAAGCCCTGTTCAATAGGATCCTGACCCACACAACTTATCTGTTTCTTCATTTAGCAAACAGGACTCCGAGCAAGTTTCACTTTAGGAAAGAATGGCAGGTGATGCCCTCAAACTGAGGTTGTTGTTGAAATGGCACAGCAGGGATACAAACATTCTGCCGCCTTCTGTGGATCAGATATGGTCCATGTAATGCCTTGTATTCTCTTGCTGGTCCAGTGAAAGAGATTAGCACCCAGATTTTCTGGTGCATTAATGACTTGCTCTGTCCATATGCAAAATGGAGAACACAACTCATTTTTGTCCCCAAATATTACCATTTCCATTTAATTGCTGACCTTCCCTTACACATTTTATGTAATAAGTTTAATAGGAAATAGCATAAAAGTGATTAATGTGTGAAGCAAATCTAATGAAAGTAAATATAAATCACATAGGAAGGAAGGGCAACGAGATCAGCGGCTATGGAGCAACCGTGATTAAAAAGTCAACATATGCCAGCACATACCACATAGCAATGTAGACAGATATTTCCTATCCTAAACCTAAAGTAAATATATGGCATCCACATAATACTGATTAATTTTAATGCAAGCTACTTTTTGCATCTTAATTTTTAAACAGGAACTGTTTGCCAGTGCTTTAAATTATGAATGCATTTATTTATTTATTTATTTATTAGTCAATTTTATATTCCGCTCCTCCCTGCAGGCTCGGGGCGGATCACAACACAAAAATAAAATGCGCAATACAATGCACAACAGTTTCCATAAAACAATAAAAACACAATTCGAATCAAAAGCCAGCTTATTACAAATCATCGGTCATAGTTTGAACGTTAGAGCCACCTCTTTCAAGTCAGCCAAAGGCCTTCTTTAGCTGGTTACTTCAATAGTTTTTTTGTTAATATTTTATCAATGCGATTGTAATTGCATATTGACCTAGCTGGTGCCATGGGAAGCATTTTTTTCTTGTTATGTAAAGGATCATTCCATTGCCATTGCAGGAGCACAAAAATAGCACTGTAGAAGTTGTAAAAAAGTAATGCTTTTTATGGTTTTAATTTTTTAAAAATCTTTTAAAGTTAAATATGTTTAAATTAGCTACATCTGAAATACTTTCAAATCAGTTAAAACTAAATAAAATAATTATTTATTAAATGTTAAATTCATCAACTCCCCCCTCATTCGTAACAAATAAAATCCTCCAGACATATTAAATAATTATTTAATGTATATTTATGTGTCACCAAACCTCAAATGTGCTTAAAGTGAAATAATAAAATAAAAAGAAGAAGTAATGGTGGTTGACTATGCTATTGGCTATTGATACTGAACTAAAATAAATCTAAGTACTGTATTTTTTTCCCCTCACCTTAAACCTTTATTTAGGTTCACTTCTATGTACGTTGACACTAGCCATTGATTACAGTGCGTAGGAAATCTCTAAACATTGCTTCATTGGAATTTCTTTTTGAACCACTGCTGTAGAAAATGAATGCTATATTCTTTATGTGGGGAAAAAGCACATGGGATATGATTTCTGACATTAAAAATGTTCTCTGGCCATACATCATTATCTTCCCTTACCCCCTCCTATGTAACAAATGTACTCTCCCATGTTACATGTAAGAGGGTATATAACTCCAAAGAAGATGGAGGTATAGGAGAAAAAAACTATTTCAAACTGTAGTGATTTAAATAAATATACTCATAAAAAAGACAGGAACATAAATTACAGTGTCCCAGAACAGCAGTAACTTATACACAAAGAAGTTATTTTTGAGTTTAGTGGAGGAAATAATCTGCTATCAACAAGGGGTAATTGCCTGACTGAACTTGTCTTTACATCTCACACATGCTGTCACCTTGTGTAAAAAAGTGAAATACACCACATATCAATTCTGGAAAGATTTTTGAAACATTCTTTCAAGTTTTAAAGCTTCACTTTCTCTGCTCCATCCTGCCAGCCACCTGAAAGAAAGAACATTTACACAGAACACATCTAATCTCTGCTCTTTTCTTATCTCCGAATGGTATCCTAACACACCACAAAATTCATAAACCAAGGAGCTGAGGGCAATATGAGAAAGGATCCATTTTAGATTGGAATAGCAATTCCAATCAGAGATTTACCTGTGGCTGTCATAGGTGATACAGGTTAGCTATAAAACTCCTTTGATATAAATTAGGGAATTATTTGAGGAAAAGAATCTAAGTGCCTCTAGTTTTTCTAATTTATATGTAGGTGCTGAAGAGCTGAGGGGACAGGGGGAGGAACAAGTTTTCTTTAAATATTTACTGATATTTTAAATTAATAACCTTCAGGCATACTCTTCTAGTCCAATGTTTACTTCTTATTCCCTCACTTAATTTTGCTGAGCTAGCAGCTATCTAATTCTGCCCAGTGCAGAAAGCACCTCAGAAGGTAAGAACGTGTGCAAGGCAACTGATAGGAAGGAAAAGGAAGGAGAAAGCAACAAAAAGGAGGCAACTGTGCTGGTTTGTACAATCTGTAGTCAATGGGAGGTTTTGATCTTCATATCTTCACCCCCAGACACTATAGCCCAGGAGTATATGTTTTAGCTAGTTGGACAAAAAGCAGCTTGGTGACAATTTTCATAAGGAAAACAATGGAGAGTAATAGACTTGAAGTTGGTAGCATAAGCTTTTGTAGTCCTGCATCTACTTCAGCACAGACTTTAGTCTTCAAAAGCTTATAATATAAATTATGTTTTATTAATTAAAGCTGCTACAAGATCTTTAAGTCAGATTAACAGGGCTATATCTTTGCATTCCTCTATGGGACTAGACTTCCTTGGCTGTAATTTGAGAGTGAAGTACCTTCCTCCATAGGTTGTCCTGTTTTGTATCACTATCACAAAAGAGAGTGCAGATTTTCTTATAGGGAATATCATTTGTATACAACCCATCTCACCCATAGTGGGGAAGATAGAATCATAGAATCATAGAGTTGGAAGAGACCTCATGGGCCATTCAGTCCAAGTCCCTGCCAAGAAGCAGGAAAATCACATTCAAAGTACCCCCCGACAGATGGTCATCCAGCCTTTGTTTAAAAATCGCCAAAGAAGGAGCCTCCACCACACTCCGGGGCAGAGAATTCCACTGCTGAACAGCTCTCTCAGTTATCAGGTTCTTCCTAATGTTCAGGTGGAATCTCCTTTTCTGTAGTTTGAAGCCATTGTTCCGCATCCTAGTCTCAGGGCAGCAGAAAACAAGCTTGCTTCCTCCTCCCTATGACTTCCCCTGTTGCACCTCAGATCGCGGCAGTTCCCCCCTAGATCACACACACCAGGCAGATGCTATAAATGTACTTTTATTTAGAATAAGAAATAGTCCAAAAGTAGAAAGATGCAGGGTAATTCAAATCCAAAGCAAAAGGCAATTTAAAATAGTTCCAAAACAGTGGTAGAGAAAGCTGGCATAAATCCCATGAAAACAAGGTTGCAAAGGCAAAGCATACCGCTCCTGCGGTCAACAAGAACTTGAAACCCAGGACCCAAGTCCTTCAGGTCTGACTAGAATCCCCTGGGCACAATCTAATAAAGAGAACTAACTTCTATGTGCCCAACGCGCCCCCTTCCTCAAACTCCAATCTTTTCGGAAGGATCTGATGCTAGCCCTCCTGTCAAATTCCTCCTCATTAGCGGCCCCAGGTGCATCGCTATCATGCTGGGAAACTCGGTCCTCCCTATCCTCGGAATGCTCGCCTGGCAAGGAAGTGGAGAAGTTCTCGTGGGAATCAAGGTCGCTGGGCTTCTCACTGTCTAATTTAGAACTAACTTCCATGGAGTCATCATTAACCTAATCTTCAGGCCCATACCCATGTAACCATCCATAATCCCAGGCTAATTCTTCATCTGCAGACCCGTACCCATCTGGCCATCCATCATCCCCGATCTGACCCTGATCAGCAGGAACCCCCGGTGTCTGTCTATGGCCACTAGGCTGGAACACCACATCCCTCACACAGTTATACATGGTCATCATATCTCGTCTCAGCCTTCTCTTTTGCATGCTAAACAATGCCAGGCTCTTTAAGTCATTCCTCATTGGACTTGTTCTCCAGACCCATGATTATTGTAGTCATCTTTCTCTGGACACTTTCCAGCTTGTCCACATCTCTCTTAAATTGTGGTGCCCAGAATTGGACACAATATTCCAGGTGTGGTCTGACCAAGGCAAGAATAGAGGAATAGTATGAATTCCCTGGATCTAGACACTATATTCCTTTTTATGCAGGCCAAGATCCCATTGGCTTTTTAAGCCACCGCATGACATTAAAGTGTTAGAAGTTGACTCATGTTTAACTTGTTGTCCACAAGGACGGCAAGATCTTTTTCACACATACTGTTATCGAGCAAGATAAAGACTAGGTGACCTGAGGTCCAAGTTTGCATGTGGTGAAAAAAAAGAAATGATAATGGATATCTTCAAGGCCCTTAGCTCCAAGTTGGAGTCACAAAAACACTGGCAGCAGTAAAATGTTTCAGAATGCCACCCATTTACACAAATCTGTCAGCAACCGTATGCAGAGTTTACAGCAGCCTCTGCAGATAATGCTTCAGCTGTAGTCCACAAAAAGGAAAAAGCAGTCTATTTAGTAGGCCTTACAAATATTGATTTGTTATCAGTAAATGTTGGATTTGTATGCCTAGTTTATAAACCTTTATACCCGAGGTCATAATTGGGAAAGTTTAAGAAACCCTGATATAGTGTGTGTGAGGGGAGGAGGAAGAGCTATGGCTTCTGGACCATTGTTGACATAATGCTCCCCCCCCCCCACACCCTAGTTCAGTGCTGCTCCCTCCCAACATTTGCATTTTCTTACTAACAGAATAGTCACTTATAGGTTGCTTGCTGATTTTGCCACAAAGGCATCATGTAGTGCCTTTGTGGTATTGCTACTAGAAGAAAGAGGTGGCACTGCAGTCAGAGTGAGTTAGTAATTGTTTAGATGAAATAGGTAACAATCTAAAAATACATTAATATTTTAAATGTATCAAAAGAAGGAATAATCAAGTCTAATGGAATTTCCTTGTTATAATTTATATTAATTTAATTCAGTTATTTAAATTAAATGACTTAATGTAAATGAAATTGAGTGGAAATTTGAGGAATGGCATTTGAAATAACTTTGAATTAAATGAGATTGCATATGAATTAATGTAACAGATGCATCTGGGACTGTTTGTGCAAGTGTCTGGACATGTATGCGTGGATGTGCAAACATAGAAATGCTTTCTGGTCACTCTTGAAATAGCATGTATTCTGCAAAGCATGTGTAGCTGCCTTTTCACATGACCCCATTGTAACATTCACTTTTGTCTTCTATTTTGGCTTTGTGTTTATTTGGAAATGTCTTTAACTGTTATCAAGGGCATATACCGACTAAGGTTAACTGGGTTTCTTTCAACCATTATCTCCAAATTCACTTCTTCAGGAAGTAAATGAGAAAATTGCATAAATTGTGGATAGTCAATAGTAACTACAGTCAGATCATATGGGATTCCATTTTCTGTAAAATATTTTTTGATCTATTAAAGACATTTGAACAGCAAAACAGGATGGGTGACTGTGGACCTCTATATTCTATTGGATTGCCACTCCTCGTATGCCCTATCCATTCCAGTACAACCAATGAAAGGTGGATATGGAAAAAGCGGTCCAGTATATCTATAGGATTACATTTGCCTTCCTTGGTTCCAGAAGGCTGGAGAGTGAGACAGAAATGTCAAAATAAAAGGGGACATACATGCCATTTTTATATGTATATAAATATAAATATAAATAAAGTAAATAAATAAATGTATTCAATGCATCAAATTGTGCCTTTGTTGTGAGCTGCCCTGAGTCCCCTTTGGGGTGAGAAGGGCAGGATCTAAATGTGGTAAATAAATAAACAAATTAAAACAGGATATGGCAGAGTAAATTAATTGTAGCATATATTACTGTGGACTCTCAACAGGTCGACTTGACTACTCTACAGTTATAATGCCTTGTTTCTACATTAATTGCCATGGTCCCATTTATAATTTGGGGAACAGTAGTAAGGCTTCTCAGTGCAAATTCCAGGTTTACATAGGATATTGCCTATGGAATGCCCTGTTGCCTATGGAACATCAAGTTAAAAAGGAATCCCCAAATTTCTACTTACATAATTAAATTAATGCAAATTTGACAGCTAAATTACACTCAATGTTGCGTTTCCTACTTTTTCCCTATATTTGATATATATGTATTTAATAAATTATTATTTGTCTCTAACCCATCTCTGCAATTTTCAACTCACTACTGAGAAAGATGGAGAGAAAATGAAAAAACCCCCCAGTAGACAGGTTTGTCCAGGGTGTGAGGTTTGATGAGGGATTAAAAGTATACAGATTAAGAAAGGTTCAAAATGTTGGTGGACATGCTATGCCCTGGAATCTCAATCAAGGCAGGACATGGTCAGCTGATGAGATGACTAAAGTAGAGAAAGTCTTTTAGACTGTTGGCTAAAGCATGGGGAAAACATCTTGTTTGCCCTTCTTTGCATCTGCAGACCATTTATCATGGTACTGGAATCTGTGATGGTACCTAGACTTCTGCACTCTTGCCAAAAGGTTTAAAAGTCAGTCGAATTAAAAAAATCATGTCACTGTTCTCTTTTTATCTGAATGAGCAAGGCTTCATGAGTCACCTATTTTTGGATGCACAGAAGAAGATATTGTATCTGAAAGTCAAGGACAATTTCTCTTACAGGGAGAACCACTATGAATGGAGTTTATCAGCATGGCTGGCTTTCTTTATCAGTGTTTTATGTCATTCATATCAAATTTGGTGTAGGAAATAGAATAGTTCATTTTTGCCAAGCTTGATCTATATATGGTGTTTCAAACAGTTCGGGCTTGTCATTTCATGGTGAGAACATCAGTTTGTTTTTCTCCTATTGTGATCACTGTATACTCACATCTCAGTAGTATAAGTAATAGTAGCAGCTGTGAAAAAATGTTGGGAAGTTTTCAACCATTCAGTTAAAAAAGAAACAGCTTTTTAAAAACTACAAGACAAACATTTGGAGAATTTCTAGTCAGTAGACTATCTTGGGTACTTGTTGCCAGGATAGTTTTGTGTGTGCGTGTGTTTGAGAGATAGGTCCAATCTACACTGCCATTATAATGCCTGCATCATATTGTCAGTGTAGACTCATATAACCCAGTTTAACTGCATTATAATGGAAATGTAGATGGGGCCAGAGAGAGGAGGGAGGGAGAGAGAGAGAGAGAGAGAGAGAGAGAGAGAGAGAGAGAGAGAAGGAAGGAAGGAAGAAGGAAGGAAGGAAGGTGGGTTACAGGATTCCTGCTTTGTGGTGCTTCCTATTGCATTGATAATTTTCCCAATTCCAACCCCACTTTCTACTCCAAATGGCTGGAGTGGCAGTGTATCTTTCTTTCTTGATTTGAGATGCACCTAGATTGTCTCATTGTTAGCAAAAAAAATATGGTACAAACGTCTTTGTCCTTCACATATGCTTAGATGTTTAATTTCTTTCTCTTATATGCCTATCCTTCTTTCTCTTTCTTCCCGTGCAGGTTCTGATTTAACATCTTCCATCCACTTCATTTTTTTGTTTCATCAGCTTCAACTCCTGTCTACAGTCAGCTGTCCTTCATTCCTTTCATAGAATCATAAAGTTGGAAGAGACATTGTGGGCCATCTAGTCCAACACCCTACCAATAAGCAGGAAAATCACATTCAAAGCACCCCCTATAAACACCCGCTTATTTATTTCTTGTCCTCTTTCTTCTGCTTTCCAGTGCAGTGGCTCCTAGCTAAATACCTTATCTAACTTTGGCCATCCTGACCCAAACTGGGTGATGCTTAGTCACATGCACCCCAATTTCCCATCTGTGAAATGTTGGAGAGTATCATATCACAAATCTATTGTTTTTGATATGAGGGACATCAGGAGACTGAAGGGAGGGGTGGATGGGAAGCAACCAAAGAAAATGACAGACCTCTTCTGTCAATGGAAATTGAACTGTTTTCTTCAACATGACTCTTATGTTATTGAGACATTATGGTCGTTTTCTGACTTTTCTCTTTCAGAGTTTTTTTTTGCATGTCACTCTAACTCATTACCATTGTTTAAAAATGAGGCGGAGTTTTACATAACTGACATGACTATTAAATATGCATTTATCTCTACCTCCGTGCTTATTGGTATACATGCACTTCTGAAATCAGAGTGGTTCAAAGAGACCTGAGTCATTGCTGTATTGTGGGTCACTAGTTAATGTATTTCTCATAAATATATAAAATATATGTAGCTGATACTTTAACATGCTGTGAGGCCTAAAAACCTACTGAATATAAGGATCATATTAGAAATTATCAGAAATGTAAGTCAAAACTTGTAAATAAAATTAAGAATCATACATTTTTAAAATGTACCACCTTGTCAAAGATGTGCTTATAAAGTCATTGACCTTTGGTAACTGGAATTGAAAATCTACATCCACACTATTTTATGAGCTATATTCTGGGTGTAGGAGGGGGGAATCTGCCAAATCCATGCTCAACTAGAGTATATAAAAATCTCACTGACAACATGTGTCCCAGGAATGAGAGAATGATATAGATTTCAGAGATAAAAACATCTGAATAAAATATATCTTGTATGCAAATAACAAGAATACATTTTGAATCCGATGGAAGCCTGATACTTGTTTCCAGAGTGAACAACAGTAGGATTAAATATGAATCACTTGTTTCTGTCTCACAAAACCTGCAAATATTGTTCAGCTTTTATTAGTGTACGGCAATAACGGGGGAACAGGACAATTCATGCTGGGAGCTATGCTGGTGATAATTCTTAGAACTACACTCTATCTTTCTGTTCCCTGCAATGTCAAGCCTGAAAACTACAATAAAGAATGAAAAGGACATTGTTTCCAACATAGAAGAAGGAAGAAAGGAAGAAACTGAGAAGGTAGGCAGGCTTGGGTGGTAAGGATTAACTATTTATCTTCTAAGAATAAGAAGACTTCATCAATGAACATTTTTAGAAACATAGAATGTATAGCCACTAGTACTGCAATCTAACTCAAATTTGTTGTTGCATGCAACCCAATTGTGTGCAAGTTTTCTCCAGAGTAAACTTTATTTACTTTTTATGTCATGTCAGGAGAGACTTGAGCAAGTCACTTCTGGTGTGAGATAAATGGCTGTCTGCAAGGATCTTGCACAGGGGACTCCCAGATGTTTTTATGTTTTTACCATCCCTGTGAAAGGCTTCTAAGTCAGCTACTTATTTGCTGTATTGATTTTCCTTGGACTTCATATGAATAACTTCAGCTGGATGGGGTAGAGCAAGTCACCATATTTTTAATGAGATCTCAGTTCATGTATTTGCTTCTAGTTTTTTGACAATGAATGAACTGTGGATTGAATATTTTTGTAAAGTAAGATCATATTTGAAGAACTATGTGGTGAGTTGTTGACTCAGCAGAAAATGTTATTTTAAAAACCCTTTAAGTATAAATTTTATGGCCCTCAAATTGGATGGTCAAAATCTCTCCTTTTCCTATGTCAGAGGATTGGTTCAATAAACTTAAGGCCAACACAGGGTTCACTACATTTTTAGATACCGTATTTTTCGCACCATAAGGCGCACCTGCTGATAAGACGCACCTAGATTTTAGAGTAGGAAAATTGGGGGAAAAAATGGGGGCTGGCTACTATATGAGACACTAATATGGAGGGGGGGGAGGCGCTGGAGCAGAGGGGGGCGGCGATATACTCACACTATATTCGTGCCCCCCCCCCCCGGCGGCTCCCGGCGGCTCCCGGCTGCGCCCGCCCATGCCCAGACTTCCGCCGCCGTGTCGCAGCCAGCCGGCGGCGGGAGGAACGGGGCGGAAGAGGGGACTCACGGGGTGGGCTCGCTGCTCACGGACCCGAGGAGGAGGAGGGGAGGCCACAAGGGCGGCCCCACGGAGATGCAGCGGCAGCAGCAGCCGCAGCCGCAGCAGCAGCAGCGGAAGGGCCTGAAGTCAGAGGCGCATCTTCGTGATGTCACGAAGATGCGCCTCTGCTGAGGAGGAAGGCCTCGCCGGCCACGCGCTGTAAAAAGTGCGCCGAAAGAGAGGCCGCAGGGAGGGAGGGAAGGAGGAAGACGCCGCAGCGCCTCCGCATGGCCTCTTCCTCCTTCCCTCCCTCCCTGCGGCCTCTCTTCGGGCGTACTACAGCAGCGCGTGGCCGGCGAGGCCTTCCCTTCTTCCTAGGCAGAGGCGCATCTTCGTGACGTCGCCGTCGCGCCTCTACTGAGGAGGAAGGGAAGGCCTCGCCGGCCACGCGCTGTAAACGCCCGAAAGAGAGGCCGCAGGGAGGGAGGGAAGGAGGAAGAGGCCCTGCGGAGGCGCTGCGGCCTCTTCCTCCTTCCCTCCCTCCCTGCGGCCTCTCTTTCGGGCGTACTTACAGCGCGCGGCCGGCGAGGCCTTCCTCCTCGGCAGAGGCGCATCTTCGTGACGTCACGAAGATGCGCCTCTGACTTCGGGCCCTTCCGCTGCTGCTGCTGCGGCTGCGGCTGGCGGCTGTGGCTGCTGCGGGCTGCTGCTGCATCTCCGTGGGGCCGCCTCGTGGCCTCCCTCCTCCTCCTCGGGTCCGTGAGCAGCGAGCCCGCGTCGTGAGTCCCCTCTTCCGCCCCCGTTCCTCCGCACCGCCGGCTGGCTGTGACGACACAGCGGCGGGAGTCTGGGCATGGGCGGGCGCAGCCGGGAGCCGCCGGGAGCCGCCGGGGGATATAGCGTGAGTATATCACCGCCCCCCTCTGCTCCCGTGCCTCCCCCCCGCACTGCCAGCATCTTCGCTCCATAAGACGCGACTGATTTTTCTCCCTACTTTGGGAGGAAAAAAACTGCGTCTTATGGTGCGAAAAATACGGTACTTAAGAAAAAACCCACAATTTTCTGTTTTGTTAATTTGCTTCTTATAAACAGGTTCAAAAATAATCTGGATTACTTGCAGAACAAGCAGGGCTGTCTCCATTCCCAACTGATGCTGGTCTCTCAGGAAGGGGTCCCTCAGTCCCCAGGAGCCTCCCTTGCTGTGAATGTTGCTCTCACCAAATGGAGCTCTTGCCCTGCTGAAATGGACCGACAACCCCAATAAAAGAGAAACAGCCACAACTTGATGCTGCTCTTTTTTCCTTTTGGAAACCAGAAGATAACTGCAGGAATGAACTTACCAGTTGAGATTTGCTAAGCCTGGAAATTGCTCGTTCCTTTGCATGAGCCACATTGGGAGTGGCGACAGACAAGTGCAAATAAATAAATAAATAAATAAAGAGTTAACATTTTAAAAATAATCTAGATTATTTTGCATTTAATGGGGATGTCACACCTCAAGGGCCTCAGACTTCACTTTTGCTTGAAAGTATTTTCCCAGCCAGCTTGCTTCGCTCTCAAGCCCCGTCCAGGGCCTCCCTGCCTTTCCCATGAGAAGGCAGGGGATGAAAGCATAACAAAGGCCTCTCAAGGTTGTACCATCTTGCCTCCCTGATAGAGCAAGCGGGCTAGATGGGCAGAGAGCTTGCCTCCCCTCAGAACAGATGTTAGTTGCTAACGAGCACCACATTCCAAGAGTACTGAGTTCACAAAACATACAGGAGATCATCAATCTTAGCTTTTGACGTGCGACGCAGCCAAGGAACACTATAACTGCCCTGTGAACCCCCATGCCAGTGTCTTGTACCAACAACGTGTTTGGGAGAGGATCCTGTGGGTTAGGCCAGTCGGGCCTTTCATCAAGCCTTGCCAGCCAGCCTGCTCCGGGCTGACTTGTTCCTGTGTCATCCTTGTTCCTGTTCATCGTCAAGACCCTGTGATTGATCCTGAAAGACTTTATGACCTTTTGAACTCTTTGCCTATTAAGCAATGCATCCCAGCCTCACTTGCTTTGGTTGGGATTCCAAGAGACTCTTTGCATCCGACTTGTGTTCCCGTTTACCTGCTTGTGCTCCTTTGCTGCGGAGCACTCACACCCCTGCTGAATCCTGTTTTGGCTGCTAGTTGGAGACACTATAAAGATTGCCTCCAACCTCTTTCCTATACTATAGCAACCCAGTTCTCTTTCGTGCCTGGGGGGCAGGGGGCAGCACCGGGGGTCGCACTTGCATTAGGGCCAGCTGCAGCTGATTAGGACATGGACGAAGGGGATGGCGAGGTAGCTGGGCCTTCCTCTCCCACAGAGAGCTTGGCCTGGGATGATGAATGGCCTGACGGCTATGATAGCTGGGAAAGTCAAGCTGACCCTGAGAGTGCTGACTCAGATCAGTATGAGAAACCAGGTGGTTTCGGGTCGCAGGAAAGGATTAGGGAAACAGTGGAGGATGAGCCCATGGAAGCCGAAAGGGAGTTCGGCTCTCACGAAGATAGCAGCTGTTCACCACGCAGCAGCTTCTGCAGCATCCTAACCCCCGCACTACTTTCATTGTGCAAGCTGATGCATCGGATGTAGCAGTGGGAGCGATCCTGCTACAGCCGTAGGGGACAGACTTATTGCCCTGTGCTTACTATTCCCGGCAGCTGACGGCGCCGGAGAGGAACTATACCATTTGGGAGAAGGAGCTCCTAGCCATTAAGGTAGCTTTTGAAGTTTGGCGACATCTACTTGAAGGGGCTCAATTTCCGGTGGAGGTACACACCAACCACCGGAACTTGGAGCACTTGAAGACTCAGCACAAGTTGAACCAGAGACAACAGAGATGGTCCCTGTTCTTTGAGAGATTCAATTTCCGCATCCACTATGTGACCCCCAAGCAGACCAAACAAGCTGATGCACTGTCCCGAAAGCCGGAGTATGTCAGAGGAGGGGAAGGGCTTTCCGAGACAAGGCTGCTGAAAGCGGAGAACTTTGCCGCCTCTGGCCAAGCCGCTGCGCCCACCCCGGGGGTCAACCCGGACCCGGGGGGCAAGAAAACTCTGAGTGACCGGATTCAAACTCAACAGAAGGGAGACCCTTGGGTTCAAGAGCAGTTAACCAAGGGGGTGCAATTCCCTCTTCAGGCAAAGAACGGCTTGCTGTACCGCCGTGACTGTATATATGTTTCCCCTGGGCCGGAGAGAGAGGACATTCTCAAACGGGGCACTTTGGGCTGTTCAAAACACTTCAGTTGGTGCTCCGAGACTTCTGGTGACCTAAAGTGCGGAAGGACATTGAGGCTTATGTCAGCACTTGCCCCATATGCCAGAGGGCCAAGAAGCAAGGGGGCAAGCCAGCTGGGTTGCTCCAGCCGCTTCGAACCCCATCCGCGCCATGGAAGATGATCTCAGCCGATTTCATCACTGACTTGCCAAAGTCCAAGGGGTTCACCACGATCCTGGTCGTAGTGGACTGTCTCACCAAGATGAGTCATTTCATACCATGTGTAGGGGTGCCTACTGCCAAAGAGACTGCTGATATGTTTGTGCAACATGTGTTTCGGTTGCAAGGGCTTCCACAGAGTTTGGTGACCGATCGGGGCAGCCAATTCACTTCCCAGTTCTGGCGGGTGGTTCAAAAGCTGCTGGGAATTGAGGCACGGATGTCGACGGCTCATCACCCTCAGACCGACGGGCAAACCGAAAGGGTTAACGCCACGTTGGAACAGTATCTGCGATGCTATGTAAACTATCAGCAAAACAATTGGGCGTCATTGTTGTCTTTGGCGGAGTTCGCTTACAACAATGCGACGCAAGAATCCATCAAAAAGACCCCTTTCTTTGCTAACTATGGACATCACCCCAGGTTCTACCCTCCTGTAGACCAATCCGGAGATGTGCCAGCAGCGGAAGATTGGCTACAGGAGCTCACTGCTATGCAGGAGATGCTGCGCACTCAACTGGACCAGGCCAAAGCAGACTACAAGCAGATGGCTGATAGGCTACGCCAAGAGGGTCCTGAGATCCAAGTGGGAGACAAAATGTGGCTGTCTACCAAGAATTTGCCTCTGCAGAGACCTTGTCGCAAACTGGATGCGAGATTTTTGGGACCCTACAAAGTGTTGGAGAGTGTGGGACCTGTTGCCTTCAAACTACAACTTCCAGCAGACATGAAGATCCAACCAGTCTTTCATCGTTCCCTGCTGAGACCAGCGAAGGGGGTGCGGCCTGATGTGACGCAGCTGCCCCCTCCCCCTGTGATGCAAGACGGAGAGGAGTTTGAGGTACAGGACATCCTGGATGCCCGCATCAGATACCGGAAGCTGGAGTATCTGATTGACTGGAAGGGTTTTGGACCGGAAGAGCGTTCTTGGACACTGGCTCGGGACGTCCACGCCCCGGACATTGTTGCCCGTTTTCACTGCAAGTATCCCGATAAGCCCAAGCCTCGAGGGAGGCCTCGGAGGGGCCCTGAGGGGGGGGATAGTGTAGCAACCCAGTTCCCTTTCGTGCCTGGGGGGCAGGGGGCAGCACCGGGGGTCCCACTTGCATTAGGGCCAGCTGCAGCTGATGAGGACATGGAGGAAGGGGATAGCGAGGTAGCTGGGCCTTCCTCTCCCACAGAGAGCTTGGCCTGGGATGATGAATGGCCTGACGGCTATGATAGCTGGGAAAGTCAAGCTGACCCTTGTGTGCTGACTCAGATAAGTATGAGAAACCAGGTGGTTTCGGGTCGCAGGAAAGGATTAGGGAAACAGTGGAGGATGAGCCCATGGAAGCCGAAAGGGAGTTCGGCTCTCACGAAGATAGCGACCCAGGTGCTGGGAGGCAAGGACGGAGCTTTGATAGGAGACGGAGCATTGAGTCCAGCAGGAGAGATTGGCACCGCAGCCTAGAGCGCCAGAGAAGCGCTAGATCCCGTAGCACAGATTGGCGGCGCAGCCTAGAGCGTCGGGGGCCTCGCCAAGGGAATTAAGTATAGGATCCGTGGGAAAGGATCCTCAGTAGCTCGGCCATTTCTGTTCTGAAGGGAGTGAAGCGAGCGAAGATCCACGGAGCCAGGATTCGGTTCGTGCCATGCCAAGAAGTTTCTTGGGTTTACTTTCATGAACCTTGCCTTGTTTGCCTTGCCACGGACCAAGTCTGTTTTTGATCCGCTTTGTTTTGCAGAGCCTTGCCAAGCCTTTGCCTTTGGATTTACTTAAGACTCTTTACCTTCATTGCTACTTTAATACTTTTTATGGACAATTACCCTTTTCACCTGTTTTTTATTATTTAATAAATAGTTAGCTGTTTACCGTCTCTGTGTGTGTGATTAAGGGGCCGGGCCGAGACCCTGCATCATGACATATACCTACCTATTCTCAATAAAACCCGTTGTACCATAGCTGCTGTGTGGTTTATCCAGGGGGGTCAGGTTGCCAAGGCCTCAGAGGGCGATAGGGGATGAGGTCTTTGTTTTTATGGATATACTTGGGCACTTTGGATTTTAATTAACTTATTTATAGAACTATTATGTTTAAAGTGTTTAATTAATGTTTCACTGTTTTTGTTTAATTGTTATTTTGTTGTATTGGTTTTCCTCATTAATTTGTCATTTACTTTGTGTATATTGTTTATTGTGTTTTACTCATGTTGTGAGCTGCACTGACTCTTTTCAGGAATATGGGGTGGGATAGAAATAATAATAATAATGGAAAGTGTCCGATGTGTGATCCAATACAACAACCAGCACAGTGATCTTGTTTGGTGTGTACTAATCTTGTTGTGTTTCAAATAATAATAATAATAATAACAATAATAATAATAATGTCACTTGCAGTGGACATCTGGCATACAAATAGGTAAACAAACATGGAGATCAATTACTTGGTTTTTAGATGTATTTGGTGTGTTTTTCTATTGAATATTCTGATTGTGAGGTACCTTAACAAGTCATTGCAAGAGTGTTATTTGAATGCTCATGATTTAGATTTTTTAAACAACTGTTTAGATTTTAGCATCAGTAACATGATGCCATTACGACTGTTGGAGTTGAATAGCTTGTTCTTAAGTCATATAGTGGATTGTTCAGTGTGTGTAACCCAGTAACACAATGCACAGTTTGCCAGTTCAAAAAAATGAGGAACACAAGAATGCAAAAACAGAAATGTACTCTTGAGTATTCAGAGCAGTGATTTCAAAACATAATAAACATTACAGTCACAATTTCTTCCAGGAGCAAATGTAAAAGTAAGCTCAACTCATAGTTATACCCCTCTGGAAGTTGCCCAAATTGATCAGCCTTGATTACCCAGCTTGCAATTGCAATTAACCTGGGCATTTTTTCTCTTAACACATACACCTGCACACCCGGTAGTAATCCCACTAATTTACCCATATACCTTAACAAGTCATTGCATGACATGAATGGTTTTTAAGCAATTGATTTTAAAGTAAATATAAGTGATTTTAATGTTGGTATATATTTATGGTTTTATGTCCCAGCATTGAATGTTTGCCATATATATGTTGTGCTCCACCCTGAGTCCCGTGCAGGGTGAGAAGAGTGGAATATAAATGTTTTAAATAAATTAAAAAAATAAAATAAAATGAATCCTAAGACATTAGAAGAATTGAATATGCCTCTAGAAATGATCCCAGAAAGTCAGTTCTGTCAGGACATATCCCTGGCATTGATACTTAAGTACTTAATTTCTTGATATGATTGTTCATTTATTTATGTTCTTTTATCTTGGCTTTTAATTCTTGAAATGCTAATTAAACTTCTACGTTTATTTAAAAACACAATTTTTACATTTATTTAAAAAATGACATTTATTCCAAATAAACTTTACGAACTCATGAGTATGTCTGAGTCCCTGATCATGACCTTGACATCCAGTTGTTAAGGATGTCAAATCCAACATCAAAAACTTAATTTCATTTTTGTGAGATGAATCATTTTTTATCTTTAAGAATCTTAGGTTCACAGACACTAAAATACTATATCACCCTGCTTAACTGTTTAAAAGTATTGGTCTAGAATATACTGTATTAATTTTGCCTCTCTTTCAAATTCCAATGTCAGCATGATTCTGTTAAATTCTCCTACAAGGTTTTTGTGATTTCTTATACAGGTTATAACCCACCTGAATTAATTTTCTCCCTAGGTTTTCTACAGGCTAAAACAACATGACCTGAACTAAAGATGGCCACAACTCCATCTTCCTATAGTCCATGTATAAGGCATGTATCATAAATGTATACTATGGAAAGTATTTCTGGTGGGCGGGGGAAGAGTCCATAAAATAAAATTTGCAAAATAAAACAGCATTAAAAAAAGAGAATGCAGCAATATGAGTTGAAACACCTCCAGTTAAATGAATATATAATATATATTACATATAAAAGCTATTAATCCAATTTAACAACATTCAATGCATTTATGCTAAGAAACAGCTAAAAAGCACTAAATGGAATTTACAGAGATGAATAAAAAGCACAATTACCAACTAGACTTGGGAGATTCCAGTTGGTAAATGAGTCTGTGAAATTGCCTTCTGTTAAAAAAGAGTATTAATGGCTATGTTAGCACTTGACTAATATTTTATGGTGCAGACTGTTGCTAAATTAAACCCTTTGTGTGTCTTCCTACAGAGACACTTAGTTAGAATGCTTGTTTTCTGTTAAATACCTTTAAGAGATCGCGGGTGAACTGAAGCCCTTGCTTTGTTTTTTATGAACATTGTGACAGTGTGTATGTAATCTTTCCTACTTAGTAAGAAGATGCAGGTAGTAAAATATCACCTATTGATAGCATTATTATCGTGAACAGAGTTTCTAGTTTAGAGCACTGCATGTTTCCCAGTGTTCGTTGCAAGTAGAAAGCTCCAAGTGCTCACCTCACCACTACAGTCTGCACTGGGAGGTGCATCCATTTTGCAATGTAGTTCATAGAATTTGAAATGTTTATTTTTTTGAATGACAAGTTCCAGAATCTCATGTTGGTTAAGGGATTTTGATAACTGGAATCTAAAAACTCCCACAGCTTTCCCAAACACTGGTGATGGGGAATAAACCAACTGCACTATTGACATGAACTACTAATCATAGGAAACAAGTATGCCAGGATGAAACTGTGCCCATAAAGTGAATCATGTACGTTTACTTCTGTGCATTTTGATCTTAAGATATACTCCTCGAATGGCACAATAGTCTGACATCTTTTGACTACACTTGTTGAAAAAAAGACTCTTGCATTCAATTACAAGCTATTGCTATATTAACGATTTATCGTGTAATTAGCTCAGCTGTATTCTTTTTAAAAGCAAGTCTACATCAAACATATTTTTCCAGTCATGGTGTCATGAAGCCATTCAATGAATACTGTAAGATTGATTGTTAAATGTCCATACTTGTAAAGTTTGACTTAATGCTTGCTTGCTAGTGTGAAAAATGATTTTCAACAATAGCTCAGCATGGGTAGTAAGTTAAGGCTGCAATCCTGTGTACTCTTACTTGGGAGTAAATCTAAGAGAGTTGGCTGGTCCCATTTCAGTGTGGGAAACAAGAACCTTTCACTCAGACAAACCTTTGTAGTTTCAATTAGACTACTATTAGAGGGAATTAATTAATTAATTAACATGGTATTATGTTAAGATATTAATTATATTAATATGTTAATTTCCGAGTAATAACATGTAAGATTGAAACTGGTATAGTGTTTCTTTTAATTTTTGTGTGTATTTGGATTGATGTGTTCTTACTTGCTTTAATTGATTTCTTGTTATGTTTTAATGCACCTCTTTATAATTTTGACTGAACTTTATTACCATTACATTTTAGTGATATTTTTAAAACAAAAAAGTGGGATAGAAATTGAAACAAAGGGGTTACTTTTGAGTAAACATTCCTAGGGTTATTTTGAAAAGCATAAAATCAATTTATTTTATTGTATTTATATTCTGCCTTTCTCCCAACATAGGACTCAAGTCAACTCAGAATGTAGATGAAAACAAAATACAATTAAACACAATTATTGTAACGTGAGAGTTGAAAAAGCACAATCCTGTTAGAAACACCAATTTAAAACATTTTAATGGCACTGAAAAATAACAATGAGAATTTTTCACTAAATTTGTACAACAATTAGTTAATAGCCGAAGACCTAAAGAGAGCAGAGGAGGGGGCAATGTGGCTTCTTATGGAAAGAGTTTCACAGCCTGAAATCAGCCAGGCTGTGGAAGGTGAAGAAAAGTTTTGACACATGAAAGTGCACAATTTTATTAATTTTGTATTTGTGGTCATGATGCAATTATTATATATATTTATGTATAAGGCAACCTCATGTATAAGTCAAGGGCAGATTCTGGGGGCCAAAATGCTAGATTTGGATATGTCCCATAGAGAAGTCAAGGATTTTTCCATGGAGAGGGAAAGCACCAGTGCCACTTCAGGAGGCCATCTATTGTCTCCATTTCCTTACCAAGGCTTCTATAGATTCTCCTGGAATAGGTTTTTGACTCTAGGATGGTTCCTTTTTAAACAAGCGTTAAGGTACTGTACTCATATTGACTCATGCAAAAGCCAATTCATTAGTTTGGGCTGATTTTTAAATCAAAATTTCTAGACTTATACACAAGTATATAAGATACATCCTTTGAACCAGACTAACTGGAATATTGGTCATAGGCCTCAACAGAATTTTGGCCAATGGTCTCAACATACATCCTGAGACTTATAGTAGTTGCAACGCCTTGGTCTTTTCAGCCTTGAAAGACGGCGTTTAAGAGGTGACTTGATCGAAGTGTATAAAATCATGCATGGGATAGAAAAGGTGAATAAAGAAAAACTATTTTCTTTGTCACAAAACACTAGGACTAGAGGGCACTCCCTGAAGCTCCAAGGTAGGAAAATTAGGACTAATAAAGGGAAATATATCTTCACCCAGAGGGTCATTGGGTTATGGAACTCACTTCCAGAAGAGGTTGTGACAGCTGTCAGCCTGAACAACTTCAAGGCAGGATTAGACAGATTCATGGATACCAAGTGTATCGGTAGTTACTGAAAAGGACATTCAAGTGCCACCTCGGAGTTGGTTGAGGTAGGCAGGATTTCCCTGGGTACTGGTTGTGGGGGGGTCGGGAGCAGGTCAGGGTTTTGCCCTCCCTTCTGCTCGAGATCCCCGTGTACAACTGGTGGGCCACTGTGTGATACAGAATGCTGGACTAGATGGGCTGAGGTCCGATTCAGCATGGCTCTTCTTATGTTCTAACTGCATTCTGGTTAACTGAAAAATAAACAGAGTATCTTGTGTTTCCTTTACGATGGACATAAAAGGTATATATTTTAGCCCAACACTGATCTTTGGTAGCCACATCAATAGCTATTTGGATTTCTGGATTTGTCTAATAGTTACATATTAATGAGGTGTGCACATAGTAAGTGCAACTAATTCTCTTACTGAGCACATTGTACTATTTTCTGTATATTTGATCAGTCTTGTGTAAAGTTTTTATGTTTCTTCTGCACTTATTAAAATGAAACTACCTCTTTCCAGAAATTGGCCTGAAGGACACTTGATATAATTTCTCTCTCTCTCTCTCTCTCTCTCTCTCTCTCTCTCTCTCTCTCTCTCTCTCTATATATATATATATATATATATATATATATATATATAAGATAACAGCTAGTTGTAAGAAGATGAACAATAAGGACAGAAATTTCCATCGACTGTTGTATATGACACTTGATTCACAGAAGGAGGAAAAAGCCTACAATAATGTACTGAGTCATCATTGCTAACAGAAGCATAGCTGTGTTACAGCAGCAGTGAGATTGGTTTCAACTGGAGAAACACAGCGGGAGGTTCACAGAGTGATCCTCCAGCATGCTGAGGAAATGATCCCTGGTGTATGCCCAACTGCAGTTTGTTACATCAGAAATACTGCTTCTTTGAGCATCTGCAGCACAAGTTACAAATAGATTACAAGGCGTTTGTATGCTCCAAGCTGCTGTTACATGAACCATATCTTCTGTATAGCCCAGAGCAGAAGAATTAAATTGTGCAATTCTAATTAGAAACAGAATTAAAGCTGTATACTGAGGATGGAAGGAAATAAAGTAGCTATCAATAAGACGGCCTTTTGGAATTTTATAGGCCCTGCTTACACAGTGGAAGGACACTCCTCTAAGGTGTTTGATTGGGGTGGTCCTGAATCTGGATATTCAGTTTGGCAAGAATAGTACTGATGGGAGTTTGTGAACATTGATAACACTGAATAACGTTCTGTGCAATCTACACTGTGTGTTACTAATGCATCCAGGTCACAAATGACACTTCAGATGATTAAGAGGCAGGCCTACTGATTGTTTATTTCATTAGAATGATTTATATAGTATTTTTATATACATTCATAACAATGACATAATGTCATGAAAGCATGAAGATGCAATGACAATGAGATACAACTAAAATAATGGGTGCATAAAAACCATATTTATTGTGAAAGTGGATATGAACATCCCTCTTAAAGGAAAGCTAAATGTGGAAAAGGTTTTTGCCAGGAAACAAAACCCTCTATTTTTCTAAATGCTGCTAGGAGTAGCTCTACAAAAGATTTGCCAACCTAAAAAAGTTGTAGGACATTCTTTATACTGCTTTCTTTGTGGTCTCTGGTGAAACCACACCTATGTAGTTGATACACCTGTGCAGCTTTTCGGAGGCTTCAAACAGCTGTTTGGACTTGGCCCTGGCCCCACCCATCCTCCCCTGAGGATATATAGCCACAGTGGGGCTAGGGACCATATTTCGCCCCCCCCCCCCAGCCGCAGCAAGGAGCTTCAGTGTTCTGTTGCCAGAGAGGTGTGGGTTTGAACACTTCTCTGACTTGCAAGCTGTGGTTTTTTTTTGTGAGATATTGGCCAGGACTGGCCTTTACTCTCTCTCTCTCTCTCTGGTTTTTTTTGGACTTTGGCCTATGGCTTTTTCTTTTTTTGTGTGTGCTTTTTCCTTTCCAGCTATGTCCACCTCCTTTAAGAGATGTGTGGACTGTGGGGGCAATCTCCCCATTGCTGATCTACACTCCAAGTGCCTCCTCTGTTTGGGAGAGTGGTGCGTCCTAAAGACCTGGAAGACCCCTCAGTAAGCCGCTTGACACTGGCCACGTTTAAATGCTTTATTTAGAATAAATGGTTAAAGTAAAGAGGCTAGGATATAGTCTGTTGATGATTTAAGGCAGCTCCTCTCCTTTCCCCTCTGTTGAGTTAAATGAGTACAAGTTGCTTTTACAGTGTGTGCTCAGTTTACAGCAAGTTGAGCACAAAGGGGGACAGTCAGAAATAAACTGGGATATTTAAAAACAGGATGAGGGAGGATCAATCAGTCCTATTCCTGCCAGATCAGGGCACCTGGATAATATCAAAAGTGTGTGTGCCTTCCAGTTGTTTGACACATGAATTGTATAGGATTTTCCTTAAGCAAGGAATACTGGGAGGTGATTTTGCTAGTTTCTTTTGTTACAAGTGTGTTTTTTGCTTAGCAGATTGATCAAAAATAACAAAAGCAATGCAAGCGAGGAGCAGGAGAGAGGTTTATTTCTGCAGCAGAATTAAGGTACACACTTTATAAGGTCAAAAGGGAGACACAGATAAGGTTTTAGAGCCCACCTTACATTCCCTTACATAATGTTTTCCTCACATAAGCGATCAGAGAAATATTAACCCATTTCATTCAAAGCACATATTCCCTGCCTATCATATATCAACATTTTAAAACTGTTCCAGTAACTGGATGTCTTTGTTTTGCTCTGTTTATCACAAAATATAGCAGGTTTATAGTTTGTAAAATTTAATCAACATGGACCTAGGTTTTGTTAACATCCAAGAGTATGTCACTTTAAACAAGGAATATAATACTATTAGAAGGCAGTCAGGGATGTTTCTCTTCTTGGGAATGGAGATACCCCCTCATTTTCATCAGACTTTCTTCTGAAATATAACTTGGAGGCCAATATTTAATGGGATGAGATCAAGCATCTGTGATTAAACCTTTTTTTCTTCTACTGCGGTCCAGAGGAAACTGTTTTCAGCAGAAAATTTTGGGAGGGACAATTAACCTTTGGGATCAAGGGATCTGTTAAGCAGCTTTAGAGAGGCTGTCAGAATTGTTGCAGGAAAGGTGAGAGTTAAACCTCACCTCCTCATGATCTTGTAGTTATTCAGGCTTCCCTCACAGCAGCTCTTTGCATAAGAAAAATTGATATTTGCAAATGGTATTCTTGTGCTTAAGGTCATGTCTTATTTGTGGCTTTGATTACTTTGTAATGAGGGAAAGATATTCAGCTCATGCCACCAGAAATACGTTCTGTAGCTTGACCCAAATAAATCTCATAATTAGAATACATCTGTTTTTCTTTGTAACAACAAAAGTAGCTAGACTCAGATAAAACTGGACACGTACTGTTGTAATGTCCCAGAGTAAGCCCACCATTAAGTTAGGGTGTGAATGCTTGCTTTCTACAAAATTAAACAAGTAAACTACAGGGTGGGTCAAAAGTCATGAAGGGGTCCTATAGATATTGTATATGATGCTATGGTATTGTAAATTAAAAACAAAAATAAAGGAATTATTAAATATAGAAATCCCTTCATGTATTTTATCCCATCCTGGATAAATCCCACCAGTTCTCTACCTCACTCAATGCATTGCTGCAATATTGGTCTACTTCCTTTAGTAAACACTGTGATGAATCAAAGTAAATGAAGTGATGAATGATGTCACACTCAACTTCTGGAACGATTCCATTAGCGTTGCCTCTGAAAAATCCTGCAAATCTCTTGGAAAGTCAGGTGGACAAATGTCAGTGTTTTGGAAGAAGCAAAGACCATCAGCATAGAAGCGATAATCCTTCGCTATCAACTCTGCTGGACTGGACATGTTGTCTGAATGCCCGATCACAGTCCCCAACACAGTTACTATATGCCCAACTCAAGATTGGAAAACAGAATGCTGCTGGACAGGCAAAGGGATTTAAAGTTGGGGTTAAAGCTAACCTTAAAAACGATGGCATAGACACAGAGAACTAGGAAACCCTAGCACTTGAGCACTGTTACTGGAGGTCAGCTGTCACAGTGCTGTGGAACTTGAAGAGGCACGAATGGAGGGTGAAAGGGAGAAATGTGTCAAGAGGAAGGTGTGTCAAGCCGACCCTGACCATAACTGCCTTCCCTTTGGAAATCAATGTACTCACTGTGAAATAACATGCAGATCAAGAATAGGCCTCTATAGTAATAATAGGCCATGGAAATCATTGAGATCCCCGCCGAAGAAGATGACGACATTATGAGCGTTGATTCAGCAGACATAAGCAAAATGGCAAAGGATCAACTGCTGCTCCACGAGGCCTTGTTGGACTTGAGGAAGTCGGCAAAGGACCAAAAAGTCGAGTGGCTTGGATTCTCCAAGAGCTTCGGCTGCCATGGCGGAGTCTGAGGACATACTGAAGCAGATGATGGAGAAGATGGCCATCCATCTGGACTTACTGAAGCAGCAGATTGATACAAAGCTGGAGACGTTGGAGGATGTCTGGAAGCTGTAGCGCCTGGAAGAATTGGTGCAGCAGGAGGCCGAGGTGGCCTCAAAGAAGGGGCTCATTGAGAACATGGTCAAATTTCACTGAAAATGTTGGTGTTGGAAGAGCCACCCAGTCCAACCTTTTTGGAGATGGAATCATGACCTTTGGCCCACGACAACACCCCTCTCTGGGAAGCCATCCCTGCAGGGATTTTCCAACACATATAGAAAGAAATCTCTTCCGGCGGGCCATCATGGAGGAAGGCACGGTTTGCTAGGGCTCCCGGGCAAACCACCCTGACTCAGTGGTTTGGAGGACTCTGAAGTCCCCCTCTCACCCTGGATTGAAGGGGTGAGTGATGCTAAGGCAGCAGGTCCCTCCGTGGCCCCCAGGTACCTTCCCTCAAGGAGGGGGGTCAGAGGGCTCCCGAGGTTTCAGACCATGGCGTTGCGGACCACAAGCAGGGAAGTGGAGGAAACTCTGCAGAAACTTCCCCGCGCCCGCTACCAACAGAAGAAACCTGAAGATATGAATGGAGAGCAAAACGTAAGTCTCCCCTTGAATCACTAAGAGTTCAAACTCCATACCAAAGAGACCATCCCTAAACCAAAGGGGTTTTCGCCATAAAAGCGACCCCAAGATAAGGAAAAGATAAGATGGATGTGAAGATCCCTGGCCATAGGGATAAGGAATTAAGAAATAAATAAAACAACCTTAGAGGAGAAAGGAGAAAGCAAAATAAGAGATTGAGATTTTTGGAAGTTTAAGACATAATATAATTAATTGAAATCCGGTCGGTTGCTGTGTGGGACGCGAGAGGGGAACGGAGTCCAAGAAACAAAGAACTTAAGGAATGTAAAGAGGAAGGGCTCCTTGACAAAAGAGTGGATACAAATATTTAAAAGACTGTTGAATATACTAAAACAAAGATGGACCTGACCTTGAGGAGTCTTGTTTAGTCTACAATCCCTCCTTATTCATAAACAACGATGATAAGGAGCCAGCTCCTCCCCGGAAGGCTGGACAAGAAATAACCGGAAAGGAAGGCGGAAGAAGTAAGAGGGGGCACCAGCCATAGAGAGGATGCTGGCGGATAGGGTGGACACGAGGAGAGAAGGGCAAGACAGACTCCTAAGGCAGGGGACAGGAAGCCGGAAGTGAGATCACGAAGGGAACATAGAGCTAGAGCCGGAGTAAAAGCACAGACAACCATAAAAGACCATCAATTGAGAGATCTGTTTCAACAAATAAATAAAATAAAGAATAGGCAATAATCGAGGAAGATAAGTAGACGAGTCGGGCGGCATTGAAGGAGACGGGGCGACGGGACGTCGGAAGGAGACGGCGATTGATGCAGCGAAGCGGCGAGGGAAGGCGAGAAGCAAACGGGGTCCGGGACGAGAAGAAGACGATTTAAAGATACTTCCTGAATAATTGGGCAAAGCAGGAGGAGGGAAGACACTGGATTTTAAAGAGCTACAGACTACTGACTATCGAAGAAGTTTAAAGGAATAAAAGGTTTAAGAAATAAAAATAAGCTATCTGTTGCTGAGAGATCTAGGTTTATGAACTGGAACAAAGGGGAACAATTAATTAATAATTAATTGATCAATTAGTATCCTACTGAGGGAAGGGGGAACATTCTACTGTTGGATGACTGCTGGATGAATATTTGATGATGGGATATATATAGTTGAATGCTGTTATTTGTGTAGGAATTGAACAAAGTGGTTTTATTGTTGGATTGATTTGATAATTAATTGCAAATTGATTGATAATTGATTGATGAAGGGGTTATTCTAGGGAGAATCAATTGGGGAAAAGAAAAACTGAATTAAGTGGGGGAAGAAATATAAAATTGATAATATTAAATAATTTGATACATCAATAACTAAACCAACTGGACAAGAGAAATGGCTGCTCCCAAAGGGAACACTAAAGACATTAAAGGACTACCAAGGAGGGGCTCCTTCTCGGGCCAAGGTCCAGAAGAGGGAGGAATTAAAGAAATGTTAAGAGATATCCAAAACGACATCCAAAAACTAGCAGTGAAACAGGATACTTTACAAGCTCTGGCAGAAAAACATGAGGTACAGCAAAGGGTAACGCAAGAAGATATGACTGCCATGAAGAAAGAACTGAAAGAGGAGTGGAGTGTTATGAAGAAAGAAATGATAGAAACCCTTCAAGATGTGAAACAATTAAAGACAGACCAATCAGCAACAGAGAAAGCTCAAAAAAAGACTCAAAAGAAAGTCAAAGCCATGGAGAAAAGGAGTTATGTAGTAGAGAAGACCCAGGAAAGATTAGAACATAGAGAGATGGAACACCAACTCCGCTTTAGAAATATCCCGGAAACTGAGGGGGAGGACATCAGAGCAACAATAATATCACTGATTGCAAACCTGATGGAAATGGCTGTTACAGAAGTGGATAGAGAGGTGGATAAAATCTACCGTATACTAACAAATTATTCTAAAAAGAATAAGACACCGTGAGATGTTATAGTAAATTTCATCAGGACGAGATTGCGAGATGAGGTCTGGAGGAGGAGTAATACTAACCCTATCAGTCATAAGGAGGCGAAAATCTTGGTACTCTGGGAATTTCCAATAGCGGCACTGAACCGAAGGAGGAAATACTTCTTTCTTACAAATGAACTCCATCGGTTAAATATTCGGTTCAGGTGGGAGAGAATGGAGGGAATTATGGTCACCTATAAGGATGAAAGACTATGGCTTACCTCAGAGGATAAAGCGAGAGACTTTTTTAAAGATTAGAAAAGGAAAAGAAAATAAGAACTCCTCTTAGCTCAGCTGAAAAAGAAAAACAGAATAAACCTAAAAGGAAGAGATTTAACACTCCAGAGTTCCAAGGGGCAGCGTCTGCAAGTGCCTCAACACCCGACCCACCGGACAAAGAACTAGAAATTGATGAAGAAGAGGAGGAAGAAGAGACTGATTTAGAAGAACTAATAAATGATGAACAAAATGAGTAGTTTTGCCCAACAATTGAGAGTAACGGATTAAACTCCCCAAATAAAAGAAAACAGATTTTCAAACAAATAAAGAGTGGTGATTTCAATGTGGTGGCGCTACAAGAAACACATATCAGTCAAAAACATATTTCACACTTGACAAACAAGAAATTAGGACAAGTATATTTCTCCTCAGCCCCGGAAAAGAAAAGAGGGGTGGCACTTTACATTGATATAAAATCAGAATTTCTTTTCAGAGACGATGATGGTAGAATGGTGGCAATTAAACTTACACTGGGAACGGAGACAATCCTGGTTTGTAATATATATGCCCCTAATGCATCAAAAAAGAAATTTACAGAGATGTTAAGAGGGAAATTAATGAATGAACACTGTGACCACCTCATAATATTGTTGGAAATAAAGAGTTAAGTGAACAGTTTATACCTGTTGTAGTATCTGAGTAGATTTCCACTGTGGAGTAATCAATTAATCAGCTGTGTGCTGAGCTGTGTGCTGAGCTGTGTTTGGGGAGTGGTTTCCTGGTTGCTATAAAATCTCTCTGCTGTGCTAAATGTGTGGGGGGGGATTGAAGAAGAAGAAAGTCTGGCCGAGCGTTTGGCTGATAAGGAGGAGGAGAAAGAGTTTGTTTGAAAAGACACGCTGATATCTTTGCCAAGGCTAATGACAAAGAAAACTGAAGACTCTGTTTATCCTGTTACTGTTTTGTGGTAGTTTTGTTTTTCTCTGGAGAACCACTTCATGGATGCAAACTACTGTAGCAGAAGGATCTGTGAGTCTCGGAGCGTGAGCAAACAAAACCTCCTGTATCTATGTTTGTGTTTTTGCACTGCCATGCAAGAGAATTTATCTTGTAGTGGATATATTTGCTGACTGGACTATACTTTATGAATTTTACAACATTAAAGAACTGAAGTCAACCTTTGCAACAAGAAACTTCAAGTGTCCTAAGTTCTTCTGCTTGCCGCTGTGTTTTTCCTTTTAAGGTGGAGTTGGGAATTTTATTTCCATCATTCCCAGCTTCCTACATATTTCATCAGGTTATGGGCCCAGTACCTCTATGAACGATATTGTTTCTGGAAGTTCTACTCGGAGTAAATTTTTCTTTCTACTCGAGAGTAAGAGGACAAAGTGTGGAAGTTCTACTCGGGAGTAAATTTTTCTTTCTACTCGAGAGTAAGAGGACAAAGTGTGGAAGTTCTACTCGGGAGTAAATTTTTCTTTCTACTCGGGAGTACGAGGTTTGTCTTCTGGAGTAAAGTATTTGGACACTTTTTGTTGTAATTTTTTACAGTCCTGAAGTTTAGAGATGGCTGGAATGTTTAAGTTGGCATTTCAGAAACTAAATGGTCGAAATTATCTTACATGGGCTGAGAAGATGAAATGCTATCTCATCACACAAAGTTTGTGGAAAGCTGTGAATGCCCTCCCAGCTGATGATGACGATGAGGAACTGGAAATGGACCAAAAAGCCAGAGCCTTTATTCTGCTTGGGGTCGAAGACCAGCAACTTGTCCATGTGAGAAGATTAGAGCATGCCAAGGAAGTTTGGGATTGCTATAAAACTCTTTATCAGAGACCTAGTGCTGGCTCGAAAATTGTTCTTTGCAGGAAACTGTTTTCTCTTCGATTTGAGAGTGGATGCATAGAAGATCATGTGAATGCTATGCTGTCTATCTTTTCTGATTTGGAGCAACGCGGATTGCAGTTTGAAGAAGACTTGAGAGCTCTTATTTTGTTGGGGAGTTTGGGAAAAGGTTTTGATATTTTTGTTGACTGTCTTGTAAATATTCAGGATAAAGATTTGAATGTTGATTATATTTCCTCAAAACTCTATGAGTGGGTGGCTCAGAAACAAGTTAGAACTTCTGTTTCTAATTATCACAACAAAATAGAGAGACAAACTAAGTCTGTTTATGAGTCTGATTATTGCATAGCTAAAGCTCATAAAAATTTAAGTTGCTGGCGTTGTTCAGAAAAAGGACATTTTGCAAGAGATTGTAAAAAGCCCCCAATGAATACTCAAAGAAAAATGTGAAACGTAGTTTTACAAAGCCCAGAGATAGAAGCTCTGATTTTTTTCTTTAATTGCCCATGTTGTGGATGATAGCTGTTTAGCTAGTTCTTGGGTGATTGATTCTGGAGCCACTCGAAGTTTAACTAAAGATTTATCTTTGCTTCATGATTTGCACGAAGCTCCAGTGACCTCTATCACTTTGGCAAATGGTCAGAGAGCAAGTGTAAATAGGGCTGGGGCTGTTTTTATTGAAAAACTTGCTTTAAAGTTAAATGAGGTCTTGCATGTTAATAATCTGGCATATAACATCTTAAGTGTTAAAGAATTGATGAAAATGGGTTATGCTGTTATCTTTGAAAATGGTGAATGTTTAATCAGAAATTCTTATGGAGTCAGGATTGTAATCAAGGAAGAAAATTGTCTTTTTCTACTCAAAAATGTAAATGTATCTGTAGGATGTGTAGATGTTGAGAATTGCCCAGGTAATGGACAGCCGATTCATAACAAATGTGTTCATCTATGGCATAGAAGGCTAGGTCATTGTGGATGGGATAGAATCATCCAAACTGTGAACAAAACAGGTTTGGATATATGTAAATGCAATAAGTACTTGGACTGTACTATATGCATGAAGACAAAGTTAAAAGCCACCCCGGTGGCTAAGACAAGTTCCAGAGAGACTAGTGAAATTCTCTCTTTGGTACATATGGATTTATGTGGCCCATTTACAAATTCTTTAGTGGGTTCTCGTTATTTTCTCATTTTGGTGGATGACTTTTCTCGTTATAATTTTGTGTTCTTTCTTCGAGAAAAATCTCAAGTTGTACAAAAAGTTGACGAATGGTTAAGGCTTATGTGAACTCAATTCCCAGAACACCGTGTAAAATCTGTTCAGTCAGATAGAGGTGGAGAATTTGTTAACAAAAAGATGAATGCTTTATTTAAGAAATATGGGATAAAGCACAGATTATCTAATGCATATGTCCACCAGGAAAATGGGATTGCAGAAAGATGGATTGGTACGTTGCGCAGCATGGGAAGAAGTATGCTGGCAGATGCAGAGATGCCTAATAGGTTTTGGGCAGAGGCGGTAGCAAACGCCAGTTTTGTAACCAATAGATTATGGTCCAGAAGTGTTGGACAAGTTCCTTATTTTCTGTTTTATGGAAAGAATCCAGATTTGAGTTTAAGAATATTTGGAAGTACTGCTTATGTTTTAGTTCCTTCTGAACAGAGGAGGAAAAATGAACAAGCATGGAAACAAATGGTCTTTTGGGATACTCTTCTGAATCAAAAGGTTATCGGTTCTGGAGTAGTGGTAGTCGAGTAACTATTTCCAGGAATGCTAAATTTGAAGAAAACACCCGTTGGGAGAAGATCCATGCTAATCATGAGATTTTCATGCCTTTTGAGAACAAGTTAGTTGCGGATTCTATGGAAGTAAAGGAAGAGGGTTCTCTTCAGAATGAAGAAAGTGTGACTTCTGGAGGGGAAACTGAAAGCAAAGATGAGCAGGTTGACGTAGTTCCTCGAAGGTCTTCCAGGTCTAATATTGGTGTTCCACCGGATCGTTTGCAAGTTGGTCTGGTTATGGAGGATGCAAACTGGACAGAGCCTGTGGGCTACAAAGACATGTTAAAAAGGCCAATATCTGAACAAGATAATTGGAGGAAAGCTATGGAAAAAGAGTTTAACTCTTTAATGGATCTAGGAGTTATGGAGGTTTCCGAGGTTCCATCAGAAGTTAAGCCTGTCAGTTGTAGATGGGTATATAAGCGGAAGGTATCCGAGCAGGATGGTTTTGTGTTCAAGGCGAGACTAGTCGCTCGGTTTCGAACAACGATATTTGGAGAGCTATGATGATGTGTTTAGCCCCACTGTGAAAACAGAAACTTTAAGACTAGCTTTATCTGTAGCCTGTCAGAGTAAATGGGTGATCCATCATTTTGATGTGGAAACAGCATATTTACATGCTGATCTTGAGGATAGTGTATATATGACTGCTATTCCTGGTTTTGAAGATCACCTGCGCTCAGGTGTTTACAAATTACGAAAATCGTTGTACGGGCTGAAGCAAAGTGCCCGAAATTGGAACATGCATCTGGACAAAGTATTGTCTGATTTAAATTTCCAGCGTAGTAAGGTGGATCCTTGTTTGTATTTGAGAGGATCGGGAGATCAACAGATGTGTGTTGTTGTTTTTGTTGACGATATTTTGTGCATGGGTAAAAATTCCAAAGTAGTGGGTCTAGTTTTTAAGAAACTGGCAGAGAAATTAAAAATTAAAGATTTAGGTTTGGTAAAAAATACCTTGGAATAAATTTTGAAAAAATTGAAAATGGCCTGAGACTGAATCAGTCTGACAAAATTGTTGAATTGTTAAAGAGAACCAGGATGTCTGATGCTAAAGTAGCCAATACCCCTATGGCAGTAGAATTTCTTTCTAGCGTGGAGGGGAAACCTTTCCTAAATAATTATGTCTATAGATCAGTAGTGGGTAGTTTGTTGTATCTATCAAATGCTACTAGGCCTGACATAAGTTTCGCTGTGGGGGTGCTTAGTAGGAAAGTTGAGAATCCCACTGAAACGGATTGGGCTGGAGTAAAAGAGTGTTGCGGTATTTAAAAGGTACTGTATCAAAAGGGTTGGAGATTTGTCCAAACTCATCGGAAAGTATTGAAGATTTTCTGATAGTAGTTTTGCAAATATGGTTGACAAAAAGTCTGTGTCAGGTTTTTTGATTAAGTTTGCTGGAGTTCCAATTTGTTGGAAGTCTCGGAAGCAATCATTTGTGTCGCAAAGTACGACTGAATCAGAATTATCAGCTCTGAATGAGGCCTGTAATGATATGGAATTTATACAAGGAGTGATCCGAGATATGAGAATGGAACAAAATGAACCTGCAAATGTGTTTGTGGATTCACAGTCTTGCTTGGCAATAGCAAAGTCAGAGGGACTTAAGAGCCGAACTAGATATCTGGGTGCAAGATATGCAAATATGCAAGAATTGGTCCGGAATAAAAGGATTTGTTTGTATTATGTTCCCAGTGAAGAAAATGTTGCAGATGTCTTCACCAAACCACTAAGTGGTGCTGCTTTCGTTAGATTTGTCGATTCGTTATGTTTAATTTAACTCTTTAGGAGGGGTGTTGGAAATAAAGAGTTAAGTGAACAGTTTATACCTGTTATAGTATCTGAGTAGATTTCCACTGTGGAGTAATCAATTAATCAGCTGTGTGCTGAGCTGTGTGCTGAGCTGTGTTTGGGGAGTGGTTTCCTGGTTGCTATAAAATCTCTCTGCTGTGCTAAATGTGTGGGGGGATTGAAGAAGAAGAAAGTCTGGCCGAGCGTTTGGCTGATAAGGAGGAGGAGAAAGAGTTTGTTTGAAAAGACACGCTGATATCTTTGCCAAGGCTAATGACAAAGAAAACTGAAGACTCTGTTTATCCTGTTACTGTTTTGTGGTAGTTTTGTTTTTCTCTGGAGAACCACTTCATGGATGCAAACTACTGTAGCAGAAGGATCTGTGAGTCTCGGAGCGTGAGCAAACAAAACCTCCTGTATCTATGTTTGTGTTTTTGCACTGCCATGCAAGAGAATTTATCTTGTAGTGGATATATTTTGCTGACTGGACTATACTTTATGAATTTTACAACATTAAAGAACTGAAGTCAACCTTTGCAACAAGAAACTTCAAGTGTCCTAAGTTCTTCCGCTTGCCGCTGTGTTTTTCCTTTTAAGGTGGAGTTGGGAATTTTATTTCCATCATTCCCAGCTTCCTACATATTTCAACGGAGTGATGGACAAAAATAAAGATAGGATGAAGAAGATGAAAAAAAACAACCCAATAGATATGATTTGGACAACAAAGTCATTAACTACTAAAGTGGAAGAAATTAAGATTCACCCACGGGATTTGTCAGACCATGGTGCTGTAACAATAATGTTAAATCAGAGGAGAGGAGCGAGGAAATGGAGGCTAAACAAAAACTTGTTGAAGACATGAGAAGACATTAAGACATATAAAGAGAGAACTAAAGAGTACTTCCGCCACAATATCTCAGACAATATAAGAATACAAACAGTCTGGGATGCTTATAAAGCAGTGATGAGAGGCCATCTAATCCAACACAACTCTGTTCGAAATAAGCAAAGAAGATTAAAGATATCGAAGATGGAGGAGGAGATTGCTATATTAGAGAATAAACTGAAACAAAATCCGGGTAACAAGAAAATAATAAAGAAGTTGGGAATAGTAAGAAAAGAGAAATACAACCTGCAAGTGGAACAAATGGCAAAGCAAATGAAATTCATCAAACAAAACTCCTTTGAAAATGCAAATAAAACAGGAAGATGGCTAGCAAGGAAGTTAAGGAAAAAAAGACAATCCCAGCAAATAGTAAGAATCAAGGTGGGAGAGAAATATGTGGTGGAGGATGAAAAGATTAAACAAGAATTCCAACTCTTTTATCAACATTTATATACTGAAGAACAAGTTGAAAAAGAAGACATAATGAAATACTTAGGCAAACTGAAGCTAGCAAAAATTACTGATGATCAACGGCAAAGACTGAGCAATGAGATAACAACAGAAGAAATTAAGAAAGCAATTAAGAACTTAAAAAATGACAAGGCACCAGGGCCAAATGGTTATACGGCATGTTTTTATAAATCCATGCAAGAGGAAATAGTCCCAGTACTCAAAGAAATTATGAACAAGGCACTAGTTTAAAAAGAAATCCCAGATTCTGTAGCAACCCAGTTCCCTTTCGTGCCTGGGGGGCAAGGGGCGGCTCCGGGGGTCCCACTTGCATTAGGGCCAGCTGCAGCTGATGAGGACATGGAGGAAGGGGCTGATGAGTTAGCTGGGCCTTCCTCTCCCACAGAGAGCTTGGCCTGGGATGATGAATGGCCTGACGGCTATGATAGCTGGGAAAGTCAGGCTGGCCCTGAAAGTGCTGACTCCGATAATCAGTATGAGAAACCAGGTGGTTACGGGTCGCAGGAGAGAATCAGGGATGAGCCCATGGAAGTTGAAGGGGAGTTAGGCTCTCATGAAGATAGCGACCCAGGTGCTGGGAGGCAAGGACGAGGCTTTGATAGGAGACGGAGCATTGAGTCCAGCAGGAGGGAATGGCACCAAAGCCTAGAGCGCCAGAGGAGCACTAGATCCCGTAGCACTGATTGGCGCAGAAGCCTAGAGCGTCGGTGGTTTCACAAAGGGAATTAAGTATAGGATCCGTGGGAAAGGATCCTCAGTAGCTCGGCCACTTCTGTTCTGAAGGGAGTGAAGCGAGCGAAGATCCACGGAGCCAGGTTGCCGACTCGTGCCTTGCCAAGAAGTTTCTTGGGCTTTGTTATGAGCTTTGCCTTGTTCCTTTGCCATGGATCAAGTCCTTGATCCGCATTGTTTTTGCGGAGCCTTTGCTACGTTTGCCTTTGGATTTTATTTACGGACTCTTTACCTTTTTGATTGAACTTTTGATACTTTTATGGACAATTTACCTTTTCACCTGTTTCTTATTATTCAATAAATAGCTGATTACCGTCTCTGTGTGTGTGATTAAGGGGCTGGGCCGAGACCCTGCATCGTGACAGATTCATGGAGATCAGCAGATATAACAATGATACATAAAGAAGGAGCAGACCCTGAAGATATTAAGAACTATCGTCCAATTTCGCTCTTGAATACAGACTATAAGATTTATACAACGATCTTGGCCAACAGATTTAAAGAATTCTTGATGGACTGGATTCAGGAGGACCAAAATGGATTTTTACCCAACAGATATATTAGAGATAATGTTAGAACAATTTTCAACGTGATTGAGTATTACGAAACAAACCACCAGAAAGAACTTGCTTTATTATCGATAGATGTGGAAAAAGCATTTGACAACCTGAGTTGGAAGTTCTTCAAAGTACTTTTTAAAGAAATTGATATAGGTTTCCAATTTCAAAACATGGTCGAGGCAATATACCAACATCAGAAGGCAAAGATTTGGATAAATGGAAATTCAACAAACGAATTTAATATAGAAAAAGGAGCAAGGCACGGATGCCCACTGTCCCCGCTGATCTTTATCTTTGCACTCGAAACTTTACTAATGAAGATAAGAGAGAATACTGAACTAAGGGGTCTTAAAATAGAAAAGAAAGAATATAAAGTAAGAGCTTTTGCCGACGACGTGATTTGTGTAGTGGAGAATCCAAGAGAAAATATAATAAAATGGTTGTCAACTTTTGAAGACTATGGAAGATTAGCAGGTTTCAAATTAAATAAGAAGACAAAAATTATAACTATAAATATCTCCAAATTAGACCAAATGAAGTTTCAAGAAATAACGGGTATTCAGGTGGTTAATAAAATTAAATATTTAGGAATCTGGCTCACACCAAGGAATCTTCATCTATTGGAAAATAATTATATGGACCAGTGGAAAAAAATAAAAGAAGAAATTGATCAATGGAAGAAATTAAATCTCTCCCTGTTGGGGAGGATATCTGCTGTAAAAATGAATTTATTACCAAAGATGTTATATCTGTTTCAGAATCTGCCTATGATTAGGAACATGGAGATCTTTAATAGATGGAAAAAAGACCTGACTAATTTTGTGTGGAAGGGCAAAAAACCAAGACTTAAATATAAAATTATGACGATGCATAAAGATAAAGGAGGTTTTGGCCTCCCTGATTTGAAACTTTACTACGAGGCCTGTGCCATGTCATGGATAAAGGAGTGGATGTTGCTTTCGAAAAGTTCGACTGTGATTTTGGAGGGCTTCTACCTGCGTAAAGGATGGCACTCATACCTCTGGTATGATGGAGCTAAAATAGAAAAAACTTTGGAAATCATTTTATTCGCTCCTCTCTTCTGAAGATATGGGAAAGATATAAGGGATATATGTATGTTAAAACACCACTATGGCTTTCACCCCTGGAGGAAAATCAAAGGCGATTGTTAGGCTGGACAGAATGGCCAAAATATAAGGATATACTGGAAAAAGAGGTGGTGTTTTTGTTATGAAAACTTATGAAGAAATTGCTACCCAGGTCAAGAAGCGCTTCAAAGAGGATGACCTCCTGGGCTTCGAGGAAAAAGAGAACTTCTGGGCCCCCCTCCTCAAGAAACATCAGAAGCGAATCTCCAAACTGTACTCCAAGCTTCTAGAATGGGCCACGGAAACAGAGGTGGTGAAAGACTGCATGGTGAAGTGGGCCAAGAACATCGGCAGAACAATCACACTCCACGAGTGGGAGAAAGTGTGGAGGAAAAAACTGAAGTATACCTATGCCATGGAGCTGACTGAGAATTGGCACAAAATGTTCAACCGGTGGTATATGACCCCACACAAGCTGAGCCTCATGTCCAAAGGGACACAAAACAAGTGTTGGAAATGCGCCTCCCAGACAGGCACCTTTTACCACATGTGGTGGACCTGCCAGCGTGCTGCACAATACTGGAAGAAGATCCACATCGCCACACAAAGAATCCTAGGTCTCTCCATGGAACTCAAACCTGAAGCATATCTCCTTGGACTTACGTCCGAAGAAGACCTACTGGACGAGAACGCGGAAAGACTATTTGCGTACCTCTCAACAACGGCGAGAATAGTCTACACGAGAAAGTGGAAGAGGGAGGAGATCCCCGAGCTGGAGGAATGGCTGGACAAACTGCGAGGACGCCATGGATATGGATAAGCTTTCCTTCTACCTAGCCGAAACAGGAGGCTACCCGATGAAGAAAACCGACTGGTCCCGGTGAAGGGCTACCTAAAAACACGGGGCTCGCCTTGAGTACTGTAAACTCCAACCACTCCAGCTTGCCCTTCCACCGAGAACAGAAGGGGGCAACCACGAGTTCGTAGCTCATTAGCCCACAGAGTGAACGGATCCCCCCCTCACTACCAGCGGCCCAGAGGCCTTGCCACGTATGGAAAAGCATTGTCTCCCCCCCGTTTACATTACTGACCCCCCTCCTCCCCCCCACCTCCCCTCCTCGCTCCCGGCTGCCCCCTCTCCTTGCCCGCCGTCCCTCCCCCCTCTCCACCTCACCCCCACCCCCCCCCCCTCTATCTATCTTTCCTACTGTCCTGTACCTGATATTGTTCTCCCACTTTTATTGTTTCTGGAAAACCCCAATAAATATATTTTAAAAAAAGAAAGAAATTGCTACAATGTATCGAAATGTGATATGGCTACATTATTTCCAGATGAGAGAAAGTTTTAACAAGGATAGGGCCAAAGGTTTTAGTGTTGCAGAAGGACCATGGGATGTAATTTTGAAAAATGAAAAGAAAATTATATCCAAAACATACTCCATGATGCTTAACTGGGCGATGGAGGAGGAATTACTCAAACAATGATAAAATGGGCGCAGAACATTGGAAGACCCATTCAGCTAAAAGAGTGGGAAAATCTATGGAGAAAACAACTCAAAATTACATATGCAACCGACTTCAAAGAAAACTGGCTGAAAATGATATATCGATGGTACATTACCCCAAAGAAATTAAATATAATGTATACGAATATGGAGAGTAAATGTTGGAAGTGTGAAAAGCATGAGGGCTCTTTTTTTCATATGTGGTGGACTTGTCCTAAGACTAAAGAATTCTGGACTTTAATTCATACTGAATGTAAGAAAATTTTAAATGTAGAATATTATATGAAACCGGAGTTCTATTTGCTTGGACTCATAGATAAAGAAATCTTTAATAACGATACTATAGAAAAACTCTTTATATTCCTGAAAACAGCGGCAAGGATTTTATTTGCTAAATTGTGGAAGACAAATCTTATACCGACAAAAGAACAATGGATAGGGAAAATATTGGAAATTAAGGATATGGATGAGCTTACTTTTTGGTTGCGACAAAATAATGGCAAAGGGAACAATAGAACTGATTGGACAATATGGATTATATTAGAATTATAGAATGAAATTCAAAATGTTACAAAGTTAAAAATATGATACAAAGAAGAGCATAAGGGATGCTCCTTTTAATGTAAAGAAATGTATACAAAGAATTGATATTACTGGTATGGAATACGAATGGAAGTCACACTTTTTTTTGTTTTTTCTTCCCTTTCCCCTATCCCTGGTATATGTATGTTTTTGTGAATATATGTGTGTATTGTTTAAAATATAAAAACTTGACAATAAAAAATATATACCAAAAAAAAGAAAGAAATCTCTCCTTGCCTCTCTCCAAACAACACTAAGATTTCAAACATGTTTAACCAGACCTTGACAAGGTTACCCATTGGATACAGCTCTTACGCTGCGACTATTATGCGAGGAAATACAGCATGAATCCCTTTGCAGGAGGATCCATGAAGGGACTCTTCCTTCCTTTTTGATTTTAATAAAATGGGCCTGTTTCTGCCTTTAAAAAGGGGAAAAAAAGAATAGGCCTCTATAGTCACATATGGACCCACTGCCAAGAGCTTACTATTGGAAAGCAATCATTCCTGGACACAAGTTATTGCCAATGATGATGATGAATCCAAAGATGTGCCATTTCTTGGATTAGCAGCAGTAGGTTTCCTTTAAGAAGATGTTGCCTTATAGGAACTGACTAATTTGGACAGCTGTCACATCAAATGCACCCCTAACCAGGGTAGAACAACTGTGTGGGAAGATCCCTTTACATACCCACCCAGCCTAACTGTCCTGATTTGACAAGGACAGTTCTGATTATTCTGCTTTTTCAGTTGTTTTTAAAATGTTCCAGTTTCTTTTTCCCCTTACTTCTTCACATTGTTCTCTGCTTAGCTAGCTAGCTAGTTAGCTGAAGACTGAATACAAAGCACAAAACAGTTTGCACCCAGTTAACTCAGGAGAGAAAAGAGAGGGTTCTTGCCTTTCCCAGTAGGAAAGACTCTTCTAACTTGTTCGTTTTGCCATCTTAACCGCACTCAGATAGTGCGTAGTGCCGTGTGTTTGCATTTTTGTCTATGAAACTTTGGAAATTCTGCTAACAAAGTGAAATCTTTGACTTGGGAATTTGAAGAATTTAATCCTAATTTATTTTTATATGATCGGGTACACAGTGATATAATAGCAGTTTTGAACACAATTATCATTTATGTTATAAAATTAAAAACCTAGATGGTCATTAGCTACTAATGGAACAAATTGAATAGAAACCATAAATCAATAGTATGTATGCAAACATTTGTATTTTAGCATATTAAAAATAAATCCCAAAGTCAGTATTCTTTGTATTTTTGCCCTGATGGAAAATTAGAATCCATTTATCCATGTTTTTCTACATGCCTTGTATATGCACATCTAAATTACAAAATAAAGTAATGGGCTTTACTTTGAACACGGACCTTTAACACAGTGATGGTTTCTCAATTCTTCCCATTAATCCATCCTCAGTGTTTTTCTACATATTATGTGCCTGAACTAAGTCAATAATGTTGATTGCTTACCATAAGCACAGTAAACACAATTTAATGTGGCTTCTTTGCACATGTGACTTTCTCATCTGTATGCATTATTCTGCTAGGAAAATTAAATGAACCCTTGGATTTGGAATCTGAAACAGAAGTAATAATCCTGTTTATTGACTGATTGGAGTTATAATTTTAAAGCTCTATTTAATAGGCATTTTATTTGAATATAATACTAACTTATTTAAAAAGTATTCTGATTCAAAGGTTAGTACTGATTGTATTTTATACTTCCAAGCCAGTTCATCAATCCGGTTTACTTTAATTGATGCTGAACATTTTTTCATAATATGAACAACTCACTCTAACAGCCACAGCAAAAACCAAACCAAACAAGCAAACTAACAAATAAGATACTGATTTCCTTTTAAATTCTGAAGTTACATCAAAAACTGCTTTGACTTTTATTTTCTATAACAAGGGTTCTCAAACTTTTTCAGCTATGGAGCCCTTTTTGAAGCAAAGGTTTTTGTGGAGCCACAAGAAATGTTTATTATATCTTATATTATATATAATGCATATAAATTAATAAATGTTTGTGTATTACTATAATTAAAACATGCTTAAATATATAAACTACATCTAAGAATTTTCTATATGATATGTATACTTTGTATACAGGTAAATATTTACTGATAATCAGCATTTACAGGACTGTTTTTTTGTGTGTGGATTGCAGCTGAAGCATTTATTGAGGGGCTCAGGAGAGCCTCCATACTGTTCCACCACTGTGTCTCTTACTGAGAGTGCATGGGCTGATTGCCTGTCCGCCTCACTAGCCCTTTCCTCTCTCTTTTAAACAAGCAGCAGCTGCAGAGACAATGAGAGAGAGAGAGAGAGAGAGAGAGAGAGAGAGCACAAACAAAAATTTTAAAGAGGGAGAAAATGTGCAGGCTGAAGGAAAGAAAACAGGAGTGTGTGACGAGGAGGAGGATGACATGCAAGATTGGGTGATCTGACGCAGCTGTTGTCCATTGAAGAGGGAGAAACAAGGGTGCACTCCTGGTTGGGTAGCTACAAAGGAAAGAAATGTGGTGATAGCTACCTGCATACATGCTCAGAGATGCCAACTGCCTCTTTCACTCTCAATCTCCCACTGCAGGCAGGCGGCCCACATGCCCTCAGTAAGAGATGCTGGAGCCTCTCCACAGCCATTTGCTCATCAACTGGAGCTCTCATCCATGTTCGTTTCCTTTCCCCTCACCTTACTCTAGTTGGGCCAACACTGCATTCCTTTCCTTTGCAACTACCCAGCCAGGGAGGAGGGGCAGCTGGCACATCCGCACACACACTTGGAGGGGGGAGAGGAGGGAAGTGCAGAGTCCCTCAATTTGTTTTCGGAGTTCCAAGGGATTTGTGGAGCACACTTTGAGAACCGCTGCTCTATAGGTGTAATTGGGAAGACACACCTTAAAACTGTAATTTACAACAAACTGGGTTGAGATTATTGATTAGAGGTCCATAGGCTATCATTTGCAGCCGAGTATGATTGCCTTCTAAGTGTACTGTCTTGGCAGTGGGTCCGTAGGTAACTGTACAGACCTATTCTTGATCTGCATGTTCTTTTGCAGTGAGTACATCGATTTCCAGATAGAAGGTGGTCCTGACAAGTGTTAGCTTGAAGCACCTTCCTTTTGCCATGTTTCTCCCTTTCATCCCTCATTCATGCCTCTTCGAATTCTACAGCACTTTTGGTAACAGCTGACCTCCAGTTAGAACCTCTAGGACTTCCCAGTTCTTGATGTCTATGCCACAGCTTTTAAGGTTACCCATCTTTAAATCTCTTTTCCTGTCCACCAACATTTTGTTTTCCATTCTTGAGTTGAGAGTAGAGTAACTGTTTTGGGAGACATTGATTGGGCATCTGACAATGTGGCCAGTCCAGCATGGTTGATGGCAGGGATCATTGATGCAGTGCTGGTGGTCTTTGCTTCTTTGGCTATTTGTCTGCCTGTCTTCCCAAAAGATTTGCAGGATTTTTCCGAGACAACACTGCTGAATCATTCCAGAAGTTGAGTGACGTTTATAGATGGTCCACATTTTGCAGGCATACAATAGAGTTGGGAGGACAATAGTTTTTTAAACAAGCATCTTGGTATCCATAAGAATGTCCCAATCCTCAAACTCTCTCTACTCTATTTGAAAAAATGCTGCACCCACAGAGCTCAGACAGTGTTGTACTTCTGCGTCAATGCTGACTTTTGTGGAGAGGTGGCTACCAAGGCTGCAGAAATAGTCAACATTTTACACCATTGGGATGAATTTCTGGCATTCCAGAGGGATTTGTTGGTGCCTGCTGGTAGAGCACTTTAGTTTTCTTAATGTTCAGTGAGAGAACAAGCTTTTCGTATGCTTCTGCAATGGTATTTAAAGTGGCTTGTAGGTGGTCTTCTGAATGAGCATGGACTACATTATCATTAGCATACTGGAGTTCTGTAACAGGCCTTGAATTTGGCTATCAGCCTGCCTAGGTTAAACAGTTTACCATCTGCCTGATAGGTAATTTTCTCACCAGTGGGAAGCTTCCCATCAACAAGGTGCAGAATCATAACTATGAAGATGGAAAATAAGATTGGGGCAATAACACATTCCTGTTTGACACCAGATTCCACCTTAAAAGGGTCATTTTGGCAGCCTAAGGGAACATTGCACAGGCACAAACATTCATCTAACATACTTGAAAAGATCTCAACAGAATATACGTCGGTTGTTTAAAAGGGTCCATAACTAGTCCTTACCATTTTCAAGTAGTTGTAGGAAAGGCCTTTGATCCAGCTTTGCTGAACTACTGCCAATCTAAGTAGGCAATACTGAAATAGATGGGCCATTAGTATGAAGGTATAGGGCACCTTGCTGTTTGGGACAAATTATCTGCTTCAGTGGCTGTCAGGATGCATCTAATTCAACTAATAGGAGTACACTTTTTTTTCAAATTCCAGTTTAACTGGCTTTGTGGTGATGATGTTTTTGCCATTGAGTTGTTCATTCATTCAGCGTGGTGTGTGCGCGTGTGTGCGTACGTATCGTTCTACTCACAGATATTTTTCCATATAGATGGGACGGGAGCAGCTTCTATCAACTTGCCCTCTTCATTTTTTGTGCTCCCAGTAAAAAGTTGCTCTGGAGGGACGGTGGACCTCTTTAACAATGGGCTGCATACAGATTGAGCAATGTTCCCTAAAATTGGGTTGCTATGAGTTTTCCGGGCTGTATGGCCATGTTCCAGAAGCATTCTCTCCTTTGACAACACATCCCCTAAAATTGCTATCTCATCTGCCATTATGATCTCTTCAGTTTCATCTGGAAATAGAAGGACCTTTTCTGTGTAATGATAATTACTTAGGATTAAATTGATGCAGTAGTTTTTGCACTGGCTAGCTCACTAATTTACTGCCTCAACTGAGGCAATATTTTAAAATCATTTATCAAATAAGTTAAATATTATGTTATATCTTGGCAAAGCTAGCAGGGCATTTGCCAGAATGTGCTGAGTGTCAAGATGAAATCTTCTTTTCATTAGTATAATATTAGGAGAAACAAGTAAAAAAGATATGACTAAGAAATCTTCCAACATCAGTAAATCCAAATTCTTGCACTCCATGTTGGCATTCATTAAACAAAATTTATCTTCTTGGGTAGTGGTCATTTCTTTTATCTTTCTTTTCTTAAAATTCTTTTGATGAGAAGATTACATATTTCCTGTCTCCAACATTTTTATAACTTTAATGTGCATTGTTTTCATATAAGATTTTTGCATCATTAGCTGCTGTCCATTAACTAGGGTGTATCACTACTGATCTGATCCTCTTTGTTTTTCAAGTTTGATATTCCCATCTTTCATTTTATATCTTGGTTCTTAAGATGTTTGAACTCATTCTCAGCAAGTTACTTTATTACCACCTTTAAAAAAGAATTTATTTGGGGATATGATAATATTAAAATGTGACCAAATTAGGATTTTTCAAATGAACAAAGAAAGTGCCAGTAAATACCAGTACCCCACTTTCTGTCACTGAACCAGATGCAGGGAACTATGGCCTGCTTCACTTTTGGGACAGTCTGCCAAGTGCCTGGCACTGATTCTGAGATGTCTGTCACTGCTGTCCATTAAGCTTCTCTGATCTTATTGAAATTCTCCCAGTCAGCCAGAATTCACTTGTGACCCAGTTTGTTTTCTCAAGCTTTTCCTCACATGCCATCTTTTAAATGGAAAGATTGGAGAATTCACATCACGAAGACACAATTCACTGAGATGAAACCTGCATCTGATTAGAAATCTTCTGCTTCTCTGTTTTGCTCACAGCTGGCTGAGGGAGAACAAGATGCTTCTTCTTCCCCTGAGCTGTGCAGAGCTCGCTAAGCTACTGAAAACATTGGTCTCCATAGAACCTAACAGAGTTACAGCAGATTTTCAAGGCCATGGGATGCTATCCTATACTCAGCCAGACCATTGGCCCATCTAGTTCAGCAATGTATGTGGCTGACTGATAAAATCTCCTAGGCAACCTCTCTATCAGGAAATAGGTTTGTGAATTTCAGCTGACCCTTGATTTATTTCTGCTGGCTAAATTTTGGGAGACTCCTGGATCAGTTTTCACGTGCCTTCTGAAAATGAGTGGGTAGACAAATAGTAATTTTCGATCTGTAGCCAAAAAATGTGGCTAGATTTGGCCCATTGATGGCAATGAGGGGGGTGGCTCCCTGGGCTCCCCTTACCACAAGTTTGAGAGCTATTGGGATGAAAATGACCACACTTGGACAACATCAACCACTGTTACCCAACAAGTTTCATAACGTTTGGGTCATCCCCTGATTTTTAGGAATGTCTTTTCTTTCAAAGCACAGACAGAAATATAAACAGAATATGTTTGCAAAGGAATGAAATTATAGGTAAGTAGGTAACTAGGCAGTTTTCTGAGAATGAGGCTTTTCTGTTTGTTTGCTGGGAATAATAATAGTTAATATTTTTAAGTATTTTCTGAAGGAGAGAAGGCACGGAGAAGCTAAAGAGTGACTCAAGGCGCTCAGAGCCACCCAAATATTTTTAAGGAAAAGCACATTAAGAGGAAAGAGATGCTCTTTCCCCACCCCAAGTCTCCAAATGTTCCCGCCCACCCCACCTAAAAAAAAAAAAAGGAAAATAAAAAAGATTCAATGTTAGAGAGAGGCCAAGCCAAACCAAAAAATAAAGCTGAGAGCGAGCAATCAGACTGAAGCACCTCTCTAGAGCCAGGATACAATTGAGAGTAATGGAGGTGCTTGCCCCGTTAGACACAGCTTGCGTAAGACATGTCACAGCATTCTTCTATTCTGATTGGTCCAACAGGCAGGGCTCACAGGGAAACCCTGTGCAGGCATGCAGCAGCCTCTTAGCACACAACATGATATTGAATAGGAGAACAGCTGTAACCAGCTGCTGTTTGGCCCATTTCAGTCGGAAAAAAGATGGTTGAGCACTTACTGTTACAACCAGCTAAACAAGCCAAACAAGCTGGATTGGCCGACTGGAACTGACCAAACCAAATCTGTGCACAAGTCTACCAGAAAATATGGAAGGATGAACATGGGATCTTTCGTATTCAGAGTATGTAATCCATCACTGAAAGATGGTCCTTGGACATTTTATTTTTTCCTAAAGAAGACTCAAGAGCATTGTAATGTTTTTTTCTACAAGGTTTCAACATTCTTAGATAATTCCCACTGTAAAATTACATTACCATGAATACAGGACTGCTGTGTGGCTACATCACCAGGAACTTCAAACGATGATTTAAGGCAGGCATTCTCAAACTTGTTCAGCCATGGAATCTTTTTTGAAGCAGAAGTTTCTTGTGGAACCCCAATAAATGCTTATGTTATATTACATATAATGTATATATATCAGTCATGGACAAACTTTTGGACACAGGGGCTGCATTGCATTCTGAAATTTGACAGACAGGCCAGGTCCGTGGCAGATGAATGGAGAATATTTGTGTGAATTAACTGGGGAAAAAAGAACAAATTCATATGCACACTGAACATCTCTTGTTTGTAGTGCAAAGAAAAGAAAGAAAAAACAATATAATATTTAAAATAAAAAAACAATTTTAACCAACATAAACTTAACAGTATTGCAGTGGACAACCCCAGGGGCCACCCAGTCTTTGTAATAATAATAATAATAATAATAATAATAATAATAATAATAGCAACTCCAGGGGCCATCCAGTCCAACACCCTTTGGCCATGCAGGAAAAGTCCAAAGCACCACTTGTAGATGGCAATACTACAGTCATTGTAGTAATAGTAGTAGTAATAAAATCAATCTCAAGAACCATGAAGTCCAATCCCTTTCTGGAATGCAGGAAAAGCACAATCAAAGCACCCCTAAAGTTTATGCCTCGGGAGGATGCTGTGGGAGGGACCTGTAGTTTTGAACTTCATGGACATAAACAGCAAACTTTTTACAGTCATTAATGATTTGTAGTTACTCAATTTCAACTCAAGCAAAAATAAATCAGATTGCTTTCTCCCCAACTACCCGTGTCCCCTCGTAGCAAGTAGGTCTTTATTTAGGGCCCAGTGACAACTGTAATGGGTAATTTACAGCCTACAACAAGGCTTTGGGATTAAATAACAGTTGGTCGTGTAAACCAAAAGACTTCAGTGAAAACACAAGTAATTTGTTTATTGTCTTCTTTCAGTTTCCCAATTACAATTGATCTCTGCTTAGCAGCCTAGTGTTGCTGATTGTTAAGGAAAGGAGGAAATGCCTTAATCTTTATAGGCATCTTGTAGCCTAGGGTTTGACTTCATAATTCACTATGTCAATCTCACTAAAGCAAAGATAAATGGAATGCACATTTCTAGAAACGTGTATCCTAACACATGCTTGGAAATTAATGTATCAACTGCAAATACTACATTGGCTAGCCAAAGTAAATAGCTCTTAACCTTGTGGTGGTACTTGGCCTTATGTCTTTGTCAAATAACACAGATAAGCACAAGAGAGAATTTAGTCCAAATCTAGGTGTTCTACATTAAGTAAGTACCACTGATTTTAACTGTGTAGTGTGGTTAGATCCACAATACAAATTTCGGGGTACTCCATGTACAATCCTCTAACAAAGAATAAGCTTTCATTTTGTTGTTTGTTTTCTTTCTGGCATTATACTAATGAGTATAATTCAGCAAAGGTGAGTCATAATCGACCTCCTTCCCATTGCGCTTTCAAAAATGGTGATGGCTTCTGTTACATTGTAACCAAAAAGCAGTATAGAATCAACTAATAAAGAGCAGTATACATATGTCATGGTGCACATGTCTTCATTTGAGCCTGTTTAGCTTTTTAGATCTTCGGGTCCTGTCCCCCCCCCTTATTTCAACCCTAAGAGGCATGTTTGATATTGATGCTGGAAAGGAACATCTTAATGACTACTCTCAGGTTGTGGAGCAGTCACTAAGGTTTTCATTTCATCAGATTTTTGGCCAAGTGATTGGCTGCTAACGATGGGGCTTTTAATAGGGGATGGGGTACTTTCTATTTTGATCATGGTGCATTTTATTTAAAATCAAGTTTTAATCTGATTGAATTTAATTGAATTGTACAGTCTGTTCAATTGTGTTTAATATTATAACCGTTTGTGGGTTTAGTCAGTATCGCCTTTTCATGTTGTGAGTCACTTTAGCTCTGGGAAGGACGCATCATATAATACAGATAAATAAATAAATAAACAGGTCTTCCTAACTTATAGGCCATTTTAATAGCACAATATTCATACGAAGCAGGAGACATAACTGTTCAGCACCAGTTGAGAGCTTTTCTGGGAAAGGAAACATCCAAGGGCATTATCTGCACATGCATTAAACATATATTTGTGGGGTGTGATATCCATTAACAGATATATATACCTCCCCTTGAGATGCTAATTTATAATCTCATTAGGGGTATGGCTGTGTGCAGATTGTGTCTACTTTTTTCAAACATTTCCTTCATTTGATTCTCTCAGCAATGAAAAACTGGGGGATTTCAAAAATCCCACTTTGCTTTTGATTATGTTGAGGATAAGAATGATAGAAACAAACAGAAGAAACTGGTTTCTGATTAATATACAGTGTTCAGCACACTTGGTAAGAAGGAACTGTTTAGTAGGCATCACTGATCATGATAATATTTCCCGGATCTAAACAGGCAGGAAGGCAATCTTTTTCTCCCTTACAGATACAACTTCCTTGTCCCCTATGACTGGGATGAGTTAATTTTAAATCAGGTTTATACGATATGCATAAACAAATACAAGTGTGTGTGTGTGTGTGTGCTTGTGTATGCATTAAGATGAGTACAGACTTTTGAAAAAAACCCCAACAGTTCCACAGTTTTGCAGTTGTCACTGAAAGGACCATTATGATGTAAAAATGTTTCCTAACAGAGTGGCTATTTCTTTTATGTTAAAAAGAGGTATCTAAGGAGGCACAAATGATTAAATGATAGTCATGGCCAGGGGTATAATATGAAGCCAATGTGTGGAAAGATTTCATTTTTATGTTGCAGGTGGTGTTAAAATGCTAGGAAACAGGTGGGACTGAAAGCATATCTAAGTAATTAAGAAGCATGAGGGAGACAAATTAGTGTGAGGAGGGTCAGGTGGAAACAGGCAAGCGCTCTGTTAACACCTGAGAGGGAGACTTGGGGAAGTGTATTAGTGACACTATTAAAGATATGAGCTGGTATCAAGCTGAGCTGCTTGTGATGAGATTATTGTGTTTGCATGTCCCGGCCGAATGTGATTTTAAAATGTTCTTTCTTTGGAAAACAAATTAGTTCTATATATCCCAAGCTGCTTTTAAAACTTTCCAGTTACAAAACAGAGCAGACTTTTTTTTGCACTACATCTCCCAGAAATCTCACGGTGACAGGTGAATCCTAGCAACTATAGTAGGGAAAAATTATAAATTCTGGTCTTGAAGCATGATGGACTATAAAATCACAAAAAAACATTTTGGACATGTTGAAACAACTACAGCTTCTTTAAAAATCCTTTCACATCACACAGCGATAGCACTGATTCCAGCAATGGCTGCATCCTGTGGAATTCCATGAGGTACTGTAACACTTTGGTTTAGAACTCTAAATGGCTCTCTCTAATCCTAGAATTGTGGCAAGTTCTTTGTGGTCACCTTGTCTGTCTCTTGAGGAATCTGTATAACGACCAAGTAGAAACAGTAAGAACTGACCATGGAGCAACAGACCGGTTCAAGATTGGAAAAGGCATATGGCAGGGTTGTATACTCTCATCCAACCTATTCAACTTGTATGCAGAATACATCATGCGATGTGCGGGGCTTGATGAATCCAAGGCTAGAGTTAAAATTGCTGGAAGAAACATTAACAACCTTAGATATGCAGACGATACCACTTTGATGGCTAAAAGCATCTTTAACCAAGGTGAAAGAAGAAAGTGTAAAAGCTAAATTGCAGTTAAACATCAAAAAACCAAGATTATGGCCACAAGACTGATTGATAACTGGCAAATAGAGGGAGAAAACATGGAGGCAGTGGCAGACTTTGCATTTCTAGGTTCAAAGATTACTGCAGACACAATCTGCAGCCAGGAAATCAGAAAACGTTTACTTCTTGGGAGAAGAGCAATGACCATTCTTGTTAAGGTAGTGAAGAGTAGAGACATCACACTGGCAACAAAGATCTGCATAGTCAAAGCAATGGTATTCCCTGTAGTAACCTTGAATCTGAGAGCTGAACCATAAGGAAGGCTGAGCGAAGGAAGATAGACGCTTTTGAACTGTGGTGCTGGAGGAAAATTCTGAGAGTGCCTTGGACCGCGAGAAGATCCAGCCAGTCCATACTTTAGGAAATCTGACTGCTCATTGGAGGGAAGGCTATTAGAGGCAAAGATGAAGTACTTTGGCCACATCATGAGAAGACAGGAAAGCTTAGAAAAAACTATATTGCTGGAAAATGGAAGGAAAAAGAAAGAGGGGCCAACCAAGGGCAAGATGGATGGTATCCTTGAAGTGACTGGCTTGGTTCTGAAGGAGCTGGGGGTGGTGACGGCCGACAGGGCTGGTCCATGAGGCCATAAGTCGGAAGTGACTGAACGAATAAACAACAAGAATCCTAGAATGCCATGACAGTTAACGTTAAATTGTAGTGATATCACAGTGTAGCCTGAAAGTTCCTGTTGACCATAAAAAGTCACATGTATGGACAATTTCTAGGAATACATATACACTGTGGAATTAATACAGTTTGACCTGATTTTAGCAGCCACAGCTCAATGCTGTGGGATAATGGGATTTGTAGTTTTACAAAGTCTTTACTCTGTTGGTCCCTTATCAAACCACCAATCCCAGAATTCAATAGCATTGAGCCACGGCCATTACAGTAGTATCAAACTGCAGTGATTTTGCATTGTAGAGGCAGCCTCTTACTCCTCCTGTAATGTTACACATAAACACCACTCATATGGAACACCAAGCAATTGTATTCAAGCACCTCTACCTGCTGCCCTTCTTTTAAATTACTATTATTTATTTATTTACCCTATTTATACCCTGCCTTTCTCAAACCCAAAGAGGACTCAAGGCAGCTTACGTACATATAGGCAACTGTTCAATGCCTTAAAACAAACACACAATTAAAACATTAAAACTGAAAATTAAAATTAATACATATTAAAACACTTAAACATCAAAAGGGCAGGGGTTAATTCTTATGCATATGTTGGACAACTCCCTGTCCAAGAATGCAGTTGTGTGGGTAGACAGGCAAATGAAATTCACCATTTGGACAATAGTTGTGTATTATTACAGAAGGCTGATGAAATGTAGATCAGACTGTAGAACATATGGACCTTGAGGTGCTGTTGGTCTGTAACATGCATTAGCTTTAGACAGCATAGTCAATGGGGGCTGCAATGCATTTATAGTTAAACACATTGGGAATGCCACCTGTTTCTCATCCCAGGTCTTCATGCTGGTATCAGCATGAGGCCATGCTGTGTTTCTCCCACAGCACAGCTTTCTCTATTAATATCCTTTCTGCCTTCAGCCTACTACTTTGTCTTGCCTTAGCAGAGAGGGAGGATATAGAGCTGTAGATATTATGGGCTGTTACAGCTTCTGTTGTTATTTGTCCACATGAATAAGGTACCGAAGGATGGTTGTTTATACCTTTATAAAATGAATCATTAGTCAGTCCAACAATTTTGGGAAGGATATTCAAACATTCCATTCCCGAGTTGCTGCATTAGTATTTGTATAGTTTGGCATTCATTGCTGAGCTCGATCACCAGAATATATTTAATATTTCATGGGTGTATTTTCTACTCTGTTATCTCTCCGTTTGTTAGTTGCACTGCCTCAGACCATTTGTTTTTTCACTGGAAAAGCTCTATCAACTCAGAGTACTGTAAGTACACAGGGAAAAAAATTCCTTTGTAAACATCATGATCTAGAGAATCTGCCATTTCTTTTTACATGGTTGAATGCATAATGCTTCCAAGTACACAGATCACATTTTAGATTTAGATCTCATTTACATAATACACAAGAATGCAGAAAATATCCCAAAGGGCAAATAAACACTTTGAGCATAACATGGAAGAAGTCTTGGAAATAATTTCTTTGTTGATTTCTTTACCATTTTTTTTTAAAAAAAACACTGAGATAGTCATCAGGATTGTACAACGATATCACTTTTGCCAGCATAATTTGAATAATGTTTTCATTGTCCCTTTTAAATGGAAGCTAGGATTGTTACAAAAACAGCTTAGTTTAGTAGCCCCTTGAAGGATCTCTCCAATAGATGTATCTTAACAATTTAATATTAGGAATCTATGAATGCATAAATGCTTGCTTGACTGTAAGAAACTTGACAAGAGCAAAACACAGAACTGCTGGAAATGTTCCTATATTGCTTAATGTAAAGCAGAACAAGGAACCAATCAGCACAGCACAACCAATGGTGAGGGATAATGGGAACTATAGCCATTGAGTACTAGTCAGTATGATATGGCTGTTGCTATTCTCTCCTGAGGACTATAGCAGTTTTATTGATTTCAGGAACCATCATTCATGTTTTTATTTATTTGCAAGTTTTATATGCTGCATTTTTACAGGTGTTCTTACAGTAGCCTACATAATAAAATATAATTATGTACAGTATTAAGCAAACAAACCCATGTATAGACATCGACTAAATCTCTAAAAACTTGAAATGGGCAAGTCGCTTTGGTTAAAAGCCAAAGGAAGATTCTAAATACTATCAAACCCCCAGGAGAAAAATATCACTTAGATTGTAAAAGTTAGCAAGAAAAATAACTTAAAGATTTTTGGTCCTATCACAAAAATCAAACAAATGATCAATCAATCTAACAAACAGAAAACAACCGATGTTTCTCTCTCTAGTAGTCAACTATCTGCATTATAAAAGTGAAGATACACTTTTGAAATAAATCTAATTGGAATTACTCATGAATGCTTTATTAGTTTTTGTGTAAATTGGGAAAGGATTCCATGTTAAAAGGACAACTTTAGCAAGACTGACTGAGCTTTTATGCAATGATTGAGGAAGAGTTTCTGCAGTTGGTGCATCAATTCATTATTCATGAGTTTTAATTGTCCTTCCCTTCAATATCTCACATGTTCAGGTTTTTGATATGTATTCAAAAGGACCACTGGTAGGATGCTAGGATTTCTACTGTTCTGACATATTTGAGCATTCTGAAAATAACAGTCCACTTTATCACTTTGGAGGCATTCCCCCTGCTTGTGTATATATATGCCTTATTCCTCTCATTTTCTCCAGCTGTTTTCCAATCCTCTGCAAATATTTGTTCCCCTCACACATATAACAAATAGCAAATAGAAGAAGATAATGGTGACATGTATTTGTTAGCATACCTGCCATTCTGCAGGGCTTTAGAGGTTCCATGTAAATGGAAGAGCTCCATGTGGACAACTGTATGTTTGTATATGCAGAATATGGAGTTATAGCCAGTTTAAATGCTCATATTGGGATGGGTAGGTGGGGGTGTAGCCTTGTTTCTAATCCAGGAAATATATATATATATATATATATATATATATATATATATATATATCAAATAAAGGTGACCCTTTTGACACTCTGGTCACCCTCTGGCCAGGGCAATAGACACGATCGCTCCAGAACGTCCCCTCTTAAGTAGCCGAGCTAAACCATCTCCTTGGGTTACTGAGAAATTGGCAGCAATGAAGTGAACAAAGAGGAGACTAGAGTGTGTGTGGCGGAAAAAGCATAGAGAGTCTAACTGAGCACGGCTATACCTCTACCTAAGGGTATATGACGTGGCAATAGAAGCTGCAAAGAATTCTTTCTTTACGGCCAATATTGAGTCCGCAAAGAACCATCCGGCAGAGCTGTTTCGAGTAGTCAGATGGTTGTTGAACTCCGCCTTGCAGGAATGTTGAACTCTGCCTGTCGACTTGGCAGCCCGCTGTGAAGCATTTGCTCAGTTCTTTGCAGACAAAGTCACTTTGATCCACTCAGGCTTTGACACCATGTTAATGGCAGTCTCTGAGGATGTAATAAGAGCACCTGCTTGTCCAGTTTTGATGGATTCACTTCAATTGGTTCAGCTTGAGGATGTGAACAAGATTCTTGGAGGAGTGAGAGCAACCACATGTATCCTAGACCCCTGCCCATCCTGGCTTCTGAAGGAGGTCAGAGGGAGATTGGCCGAGTGGGTGAAGGTGGTGGTTAATGCCTCCCTTCAGGAAGGCAACATTCCAGCGAGCTTAAAACAAGCTATAATAAAACTGCTGTTGAAAAAAACCATCACTGGACCTCACTCAGTTCGACAACTATCAGCCTGTTTCCAATCTTCCCTTTTTGGGCAAAGTCCTGGAATGTGTGGTGGCCTCACAACTCCAGGGATTCTTGGAAGACACAGATCATCTAGATTCGGTGCAGTCTGGCTTTAGGCCGGGACACGGTACTGAGACAGCCTTGGTCACCTTGGTAGATGATCTATGCCAGGAACTAGACAGGGGGAATGTATCCCTGTTGGTTCTGCTGGACCTCTCATCGGCCTTTGATACTGTCAACCACGCTATCCTTCTGGGATGCCTTGCAGGAATGGGCCTTGGAGCTACTGTTTTACATTGGCTCCAGTCCTTCCTTGAGGGTCGCTCCCAGAAGGTGTTGTTAGGGGACACCTGCTCAACCTCAGGGTCATTGTACTGTGGAGCCCCACAGGGTTCAGTACTGTCCCCTAGGTTGTTGAACATCTACATGAAACCATTGGGGGAGATCATCTGGAGTTTCAATTTATTTATTTATTTATGGTATTTGTACCCTGTAGTTTCCCACCCCCACTGGGGGACTCAGCATGGCGGTGTCATCTGCACGCATATGATGTCCAGCTCTGTCACTCCTTCTCATCTGCTACTAAGGAGGCTGTTCAAGTCCTGAACCGGTGTTTAGCAGGACTGGATGAGAGCGAATAAATTGAAACTTAATCTAGACAAGACAGAGATCCTTCTGGTCAGCTTGTGCTTGGTGGGGTTACACTTCCCCTGAAGGCGCAGCTTGGCAGCTTGGGAGTGATCCTGAACTCATTGCTGAGCCTGGAACCCCAGGTTTCAGCAGTGGCCAAGAGAACTTTTGCAGAGTTAAAACTTGTGTGCCTGCTGCGTCCATACCTTGGGAAGTCTGACTTGGCCACAGTGGTCCACACTCTGGTTACATCATGAATAGACTACTGCAATGCACTCTTTGGGGTTGCCTCTGAAGACTGCCCGGAAGCTTCAACTAGGTACGTTCAGCAGCCAGGGCTGGGTACATGGAGTGAGCTAGCTCTCTTCAGCTCCTCCCTGCCCCGAGCACAATTCAAAGTGCTGGCTTTGGCCTATAAAGCCCTGGCGGTTCTGGCCCATTTTTACCTTTAAAAATTGATTTTTAAAATGATCCAAAAATGGCCCTAAGACTGAGAGACCCTGCTTGTTATCCCCCCATTGTCCAACAGGCGTCTGGTGGGAACAACGGACAGGGTCTTCTCTGTGGTGGCCCTTCGGCTATGGAACTCCCTCCAAAGTGAAATTAGATCTGCTGCATCCCTCTTGACCTTCCGGAAACAAATGAAATCCTGGCTATGGGATCAAGCCTTTGTAGATTACGCTGACTTGCTGACATGACGACTTTTATAGAACTGACTGCCTGCCCCTTGGATGATGATTCAAACCGGCGATGGCTGACTGATTGTTTTATAATGTTTTATACTATTTTGTACTGTTTTGTACTGTTTTATTGCCACATTGCTGTTAAATTGTATTTTTATGCTTCTGCTTTGGGCACCATGGGGTGCCGTTTTGTTAGCCGTCCTGAGTCCCTCTACGGAGGTTGAGATAGGACGGGATATAGAAGTCCGAAATAAATAAATAAAGGGAATATATGAAAAGTATTTCTGTAAGGTAAAGATTTCAGATACCTTCAGCTAAAATAGTTGAATGTTTACTAGGCATCTCCAGCAAACATGCATAAAGGTTGCATTCGTCTGTCTTTCCAATTATAGCTTGATTTATATGTTATTTGCTAATCTTGCAGGGATCAATTACTGCTTTAATAGAACTTTATGTACAATTCCTCAGTCACCAGGCAAGGAATTAATTGATGATTATAGTGGTGATAAAATTGTCAGTACTTTGCGATGAAGAAGTTGAAGAAATTTTCAATTCTAAATTTCATGTCAACTATGCAATTTGATAATGGCTGACCATCTGTCATATGGGACAAGCTGGCATTTGATAAACTAATTTGAAAAAGCTTTTGAAACACTAGTTTTCAGAATTTACTCGATGTTTTCTTCTATGCTTTCACTTTGATCTTCTCAAACTATAAATGACATGAAGCACAGACACAGAAATGAAAGTAGATTAAATGAATATTACAAACTGCTCCAAATAAAGAAGATCTCAAATGAAAACATAAGTCTACACATTTTATTAAAGAGATTACATTTGTGAAGTTTCATTGGAGATTAGAATAAACATTCTTCTTAGCCTCATTTTAGGGCTATTAGGTTAATAAATGTATAGTTTCTTCTGCCATTAAAATGGCTTTGATAATATTTTGATTTTAAAAAAGAAAATTACATGTATTTAACAAATGTTGTAATCCTCTGTTTCTTTAAGTTTAAATAAGGTTCGCTATGCTACAGCAAACTGCTATGACTATAACCACTGCAAGAATTTGACTTTGTGTGTACTAACTGGAGAATGATGAAATCCAGAATGCAGGGCATTTGAAGATTAAATCCTTGAGCAAGTAGTGACAAAATCCTTGTCCTTGAAGCTTATATAAATAACTTTCCAGTGTTGTTTTAACCTGTTTCCCCCTCTCTCCAGCCACCCCAGCGGTGAGGTATGTCACTCGACTGGTTCACATCCATCTCCTTTTATTGATGTCCACTTTGGTATCTGTACAGGCCATCAATTTTGCTGCCTCTTTGACAGCCACTGGGAATGTATGAGTGGAGTTACTGGACTCTGCGTGCAGGGAGGGAGCGTCAGCTTTCTCTAGCCCTAACAGTTCCAATCAGATGTTGGTACTAAGTCTCATAAATCTTGTGGCTGACCCAGGCGAACTCTGAGGCTCAGAGCTCACTGAAAACTGATCAGACCTCTGCTTAGTTTTACAGGCCCTTTCCAATGACAAGTGAAGGGTTCAACCAATGCACAAAACAGATATATATTAGTTGAAAAATTAATGGCCTTTAAAAGAATGTTTGACAATTGTTTAAGGTTGTCCATAGATCTATTATACTGATAAATGACCAACTTGGTTTATGCCAAAAGGAAAGCAACCTGTTTGTTCCAACTCCCCCCTCTCCTTGCATTTATTTTAAGGGAAAGGAGGAGGGAGTGAAGGATAGTGTGGAGCAGTTGACTGTTTCGTAAGATTCACATGCTCTCCAATGAACAGAAATGACTAGAGAATGCTGAACAACATACCTGCATTGCATAGCTTTAAACCTACAATCAAACTTAAATTAAAATGGTTTTGTAACTGCTCTCAGTGACCTGATATTGACCATTTGAACTTCTAAGTTAGGGTCATTTGGGGCCCCAAATAGGAGGTCAAAAGCTGGTCAGTGCTCTTCAGTGCACCGGCATTTTGAATGGGAAGATTTTATTGCTGTGATTTATACAATTTGCTCAGACAGGTTAAGGAGACTTTAAAACATGTCATGGCGGTGGCTGGGTACACCATCCGCTTGGAAAATAAATTCTGATTGTCCAGATGAAATCTCTTGTGGCTATGCCTTTAAGTATTTTACCCTCTGTATTCTAATGATTCATTCCCACACTCGACCCCTGAACGTGACAAGGTTAGTGTTTCCAGATTTATTTAAACAATACATACCCACCAAATGAAGCACTTTACCAAGCTGATTAATTGCGAATGCAGAATAATAACCACCATGTAATGAATTATTTTGGGGATACAGCCAAACTCATATAGATGTTAAGCTCTTAAATCACTCACTGGAGCCCTTTGAACAAAATGAAAATCAATATTTTTACCCAATTCTCAAAGATTTAAGGTCTGGGATTTCCCTTTCCCCATCATACACAATTTACTAATATAAATAATATTATCATCGATAGTCAGTGGCAGAGACTTGAGGTGTTGAAATGTTAAAAGGGTGTTTCCTGACATTTTTGTGAATCAAAATTGGAACAAAAGCATTCTGTCTATCAGATACAAGGAAGACAGAATTTTACAGTTTCCCTCAGGCAAAAGGATATTGGTCTCTCTCCAGCATCATCTGCCATCCTAGACCCTTTTCTAAAAAGAAATAGCTGTATATTTCATGACTTCATTCAGGTAACCCCCCCCCCCCCCAAAGGCACCAGTTCTTACTGAAATGATAAGCACATGAATTTATTTCCCCCCATGTCTCTGCATTCCCTAGATTTACAAAAGTAGGGGGGCTAGATTAGAATTCATCTTCACATAGCTAATCCTTTCATGTGTACTCTTTTCTTTTTAATGTGAAGTATTAAATATACGCTGCTACCTACAGTACAGTAGTTTAGGTTTTCTAAAAAAAACAAAACACCAATTGTAACCTCAAATGTAGGCAAAACATCCTATTGCTGGCTTCCTCCAGGACACTAGACTTTATGTATTGAAAAAACAAGGAGCAAGCCAGGACAGAAGAATTAAAACGGATATTACATTTAAATCTATAGTTGCTGATGAGCCTATGAGTCCCATAATCAATAACACTATTGTTGAACAAATTAAGAAATCTAGATTCAACTTGATTTCAGCCAAGACCCTCACCTTAAAATTAAGTTACTTTCAATGAGATTAGCCTTGACTAACTTTATGTCGATTAAAATCGCTTCCTGGGCATCAATTATATAACTTTCTACTACTGGAAAACAACATCCTTAATTATATTATAGTAGAGTCTCGCTTATCTAATCACCGCTCATCCAGCGTTCTCTATTATCCAACACAGTCTGTCTCCTGCCTGAATCCATAGCTGTTTCAATACATTGGAATGTTTGGGTGCTAAATTTGAAAATAAAGTAATTACTACATAGTGCTACTGTGTATTGAACACCTTTTTCTGTCGATGTGTTATAAAACATGATGTTTTGATGCTTAATTTATAAAATCATAACATAATTTAATGTATAATAGGCTTTTTTAATCCCTCCTTATTATCCATCATTTTTGTTTATCCAATGTTCTGCCAGCCCGTTTATGTTGGATAAGCGAGACTCTAGTGTATAGCAAGATATATGTCATTAGTATAATCTAATTGCATTTAATAGGATTAAATTTTTAAAATTAGTTTTTAATTATTAATAGGCCATCTTTTATTATCTCGGATATATTACTTTTAAGTCATGCAACGTGGTAGGTTATATGGAGAGGCCTATGTGGGGGTTGCAGTCACCATCCCTATGTGAAATTTCTTCAACTTCTACATTCCTGGCAATAGAACTCTGGAACAGGTAGAACACCCCTTATCTGAAATCCAAAATATGCCAAAATCGTCCATGTGGGTGGTTGAGATAGTGATAAGATTTGAATGTGCAGTGGCAATTGCTAACAAGATGACAATAGCAGTCTATGTAAACAGGTATTCCCATCATGGGAACATCTAAATGTCATATCAATACTGCTGCTTACCAGAAACCAGGATGCATTTGTCTTTAATCAATGAATAATAAAAAGTGTTTCACCTGGAAGTTGTAAAGGACATAAATAATATTTTGTCAGACACAAGGTTGAACATCCCTTATTAGAAATCCCAAATACTCCAAAATCGTCCATGTGGGTGATTGAGATGGTAATAAGAAAATTTGGATGTGCACTGATTGTTGTGCTATGAAAATGGTTATGGTCATAGCTTGTCATATCTCCTAAGGTAATAATGGGGCACCTGAACGATTAGCACAGAGTGGGTAAAGTATCCACTTTCTTCTTACTGGTTGCACGGGCACCCCACTCTGACCTCAGCAGATGTGATTATGATGACCAAGCACTCACAGGGAGATGAGAGGTGGTGGTGACGTGAGAGTGGCCTACCCCCTTCTCTTTGCTAATCAGTGCAGGGTGGCAGTGTCTATGTGGACAGTAGGTCTGGTTAGGTTCATCGGAATAAATCTGAATTCAGAATGAAATTGGATTGAATTCACATTCGAACCGGTTTCAAAGCTCTTTAAGCAACCCGGTAGTGTATTTGTAATTTTGAAGCTTTTCCGCCATTTCTCGGAAGGGAGTCGGAAATGATTCAGAAAGCTGCTTCCAAACCATCCGCTTTGGATGTGGCTTCCTTTTGTCAGATTTAGCATGAGTAGCCTATAGAGAAAACTCTAGCCCATATGACTCCAAGTGTGATTGCATAGCTCATAAAGAAAAACACATGAGACTATAGCCTTAAGTAGAAGTACAAAAATCCAAAGTGTATTGACAGCATACAGCACAAGGAAAATACAAAACAGATGAATGACTTTCTCAGCAACATAAACAGTTTCTTCATTCAGAGATAAGAAGGCAAAAACAAAATTCCGTCTCTCTTACACAGTCCATAGAGTGACCTTGTTCCTTCTTCCATAATCTTTCTCTTCTCCTCCGGCAACAAACTGAAAGCAAACTTCGACTCAAAACGAGTCACAGGTGGAGCACAGAACACAATCTTCAACGTTTCATCACGCTCAAGAATGCAAGCACACAGCAACTTACTTTATACACAAACTTTCAATTATCTCATTAATTAGCGAAGTCAGCTGCAGTAGAAACAGCCCTAATCCTTAACAAAACTTAGAAAAAAGTATAACATAAACTCATAGTAGCAACACCTTTCCCTCCCAGGTGCCTGGCAGGGAGCCGACTGGGAGGGAAAGAAAGAACCCAGCTTTCTTTCCCTCTCAGGTGGGAGGAGAAGGAACCCGGGTCCAAAGCAGGTGTTTTAACCCCGGACGTCCAGATCCGAAGGGAAGGCATGGGCTTCCAAACTCATGCCTTCCCTCCGGACCTGAAGGGCCCCGTCCAGATCCGGAGGGAAGGCATGGGCTTCCAAACTGGATTAAAACACCCAGTTTGGAGCAGATGCTATTATGTTTAAACTGAGTTAAACATGACAGCATCCACAATTATTGAAGCCATTCTGAATTTTGGAATTATTTCTGAATTAATTTAGAAAATACTGTGGAAAACTTCGGATGTCAAACAGATTCGAAGCGCCAGCGCCCCCTACATGTTAAGCGAGTTTTGAACTATTTTTTTAGGATCAACCAGCCCTAGTGGACAGTAGATTGGGCAAAAATGGACCTGGTTCAGCTGTACAGACAGCTCCAAAGCCCAAGGATAGTTCAGAGTTTCCTAAAAACTCTGGAGCATCCCCAACTTTTCTTAGTACAGAGCAAAGTCGGGTTATGGACTAACAACTCTGGATATGTATAAAAGGTTCCTTTGCAATGTGAAAACTGCTAGCATTGATTTTGGGGGTAAGTATGTTGTCATTACAGTTCCTGTCCTTTAAAGGAACTTTTCATATTCTGGAGGGAAATTCATGGAATGTGCCCAAATGTATGCCAACACAGAATACTTATGATTACTATGGTCAGATACAGGGCTGAGTTAGACAAATTAAGGAGCAGCATTGAAGGGCTATTTTTCTTTGCTTTGGCTGTTTTTCTTCCTGTTTCTGCTTTCTCTTGCACTTATTTTAAAGACAAGAAGACCTGCAAGTCTATTGTTGTTATTATTATTACTATTATTATCAATCAATCAGTTGTCTTTATTGCAGTTAACAAACCTTAGGCAGTACTACTATTATTATTAACTTTATTTATACCTAACCTTTCTTCGCATCAGGACTCAAGGACTCAGCCTGCTTCTGGGAGCTACAAGATCTTCCCATATAACACCTCTCCTGCGTGAACTGCACTGGTTGCCAATTGAATTCCGGGTCTCCTTCAAAGTGTTAGTCCTGACTTTCAAGGCCTTATATGGCTTGGGGCCAGTGTACCTGAGGGAGCGTCTTAACCCATATACACCCAGAAGATCACTGCGTTCAGAGGGCCTTAACATGCTCGAGGTACCGGGTCTGAAAACTTGCAGGTTGTCTAGCACGCGGCAGAGGGCGTTCTCAGTGGCTGCACCGGTTCTATGGAACTCGCTGCCACCTGAGACGCAAGCCTTGCGGGACTTGATGTCCTTCCGCAGGTCATGTAAGACCTGGCTGTTCAGGCAGGCATTTGGCCTGACCGATGCTTGAACAGCCAACCCCTAGTTATGCTGCCACTGCCACTTGAATCAGCTTGCTCTGATTAGTCTGCCTAGGTAATTTTGTGCTTGTAACTGACCATGACTGTCATGGTATTTTAATGTTTTAGGATGTTTTTAAGTTGTTTTTAGGATGTGTTATCTCGGTGTTTTTATCTTGATGTTATCTTGATGTGTTTTATGTGTCTGGAAACCGCCCTGAGCCTCGGGGAGGGCGGTTTAGCAAGTTGAAATAATAAATAAATAAATAAATAAAATAAAGGTTTCTAAGAATCTCACACTAGACAAGTTTAAAAAGTTAAAAACAAAAGTTAAAAACAGTAGTATCAGTGTGGTAAAAACAGAATTAAAATACAATAAATACACTTTAAATTACTTTTAAAACTCATAGCCCCCCCCCCATCCCATCCAACTTCCCCAAGGCCTGCCCCTTATCTTTCTCCAAATGCCTGTTGGCAGCAGAAAGTTTAAGCATACTTAATAAAAAACAAGTTCCATTGAACCCAATGGCACTTCAGCATGAACATTCATAGAATTGGAGAGTAAAGAAGAATATAATGAAAAGTAATGCTAGAATTGGTATAATATCACAGTTATCCTATGTTGCAAAACAAAAGAGAGTCATTTAATATAGTCTAACTTTTTATCCCTTATCAAAATACTTTGGAATAGACACATCAATCTTCATTAGCTTCCCTAATAAACTGACAAATATTCATTATGATTTTTTCTTTTCCATTAATATTACCTTTAATATTTAATTAGACTTCCAAGATCTACAGTGTAACTTAGAAAGACTAATGAAGAACACGGAGCAACCTTAAAAATCTGGCAATGTGGAACATATACTTTAATAGCTTGTATAGAATAAGGCTTTAAATAATCAGATTTGCAGCCAAGCTTTGCATTTTAATGTGAAGATGGGTTTTATCCTTGTGTTATCTTGGGTTATATGGGAGGAGCAGACAAAGCATTGAATTTTGGCTCCATTAGCTGAAATTAATGTCTTCTAGGGGACCTCAGTCTAGTAAAGTTGATATTTCAGCTTCACACACACACACACACACACACAATTTTCTTTCACAAAATTAACTGAAACAAACAATTCTAATTACTATTATAAAATAAAAATGCAAAAATATACAATTTAGTGCAAGTTGCATGTACTGGACTATAGCCTATATATTTATTAAATTGGGTTACAACCAAGACAGCAAAAATGAGAGCACAAGGAAACTAAATTTAAAGGTCACATTCAAGATTGTGAACTTGATGGGATGAGACTGACCATTCAGAACTTTGCTTGGCATATGTGTGCAAAATTTTAAATTTAAGTTGCTTTTAAATTAAAGGTAGAAGATGTTGTTTCTGAAGGCTTTCTAAATAATAATATCTTTGAATATAAGGATGATTATTTTATTAACATTTATAAACTTTGCAAACAACATTTATAAACATGGAAACTATTGGACCCAAATTTTCAACATGATATTCGACTTTTCTGCTTGCATGGTATTTCTTATATGAGAGAGGCATTTAATCTATGATCACCTGCATGTAGTCTCAAGTGGTAATAGTCCATGAAGGATTCTACTGCAGGATATTGCTGAACGTGTAAATCAGCCTTAATGTAGCCACAGTGGTGAGAAGGAAATATCTTGTAGATATTCTATGAAGGCTAGTAGTAAAACCAAAAACTTACATTCCTTTCTAAGCTTAATTCGATATATGGTACAAAATATGGGTGGGAGAGAAATTTGTTCAATTTGCATTTTAATGGTACCAAAGCAATTTCTGCTTTCTGAACCAATGCATGAACTGAAATGTCTTTTTGGGAATTTTGTGATACAGTTCTTTAAACAAAGCATTAGATTTATTTATTTATGCACTGATCGCATGGGCTCTCACATCACTTGAGTGTGAGGTTTGTGAGATGCCGTTCATGCCAGATAGTCTTTTAGAAGCCAACCATCTATGACCCCTCATGGGACCCCCATCCCCAATTAAGAAGTGTGCCCTACATCAGCTTTACCTTGAAATCACTCTATCCAATCAACTGACCTAATGATGATCTTTTAAAAATCAGCTAATCATGTCTTATCACATCCTTGCAAGTAGACAAAACTGCATATAAAGAATACTTTCAAGGACCCACTCAGATTGAAAGACACTAATATGCTATGCAGCAAGCTTTCTTGAAGTGGCTCTCATAAAAGCTGTTCTGGGAAGGTAAACTATTATTTAGAGTTAGTTATGTCTATTTCATTGCTATTCTATTGGCTCCTGAGTATTGGCAGGGTTTTTCCATATAATAAAGCACAGCCTATACCTGTGCAAACTGTAAGACTGATGGCATATTCAATTTCTGAAATGGCAGTATTCTGGATGTAGTCAATAGGTTCTAACACAATTATTTAATCATACAAGAATATATAAAGCATCATATAATAATACACCAAATAAACATCACACATTACAATATAACCGCATTGGTACCGTGTCCGAGGGATGGCTGAGTAATAATGTTCATCAATATGTGCATAGTTCAGTCCATACAGAACTCAGAGTCAGTGTCCGTAGGCTCTAATGAAGAGCAGTGGGCACGGCAACCGAAGGTGCGGTGAGGAAATCCTTGCAACATAGACCAAAATAAACCTGAGCCATGCAATCCAGGCTCTCGGAAATGAAATAAGCAAGCCGACGGAGGTATATTCCTTCAAATCTGGGCCGCTGAGATCCGTTTCGGAATCTTTTTCAAAGGCAAATATCCATTGTGCAGGTTTAGGTCCTACAGGATTACATATTATATATAATACAACTCATAAAGCATGTTGAACATCACATAACCATTGAAAATATATATCATTGCGAAGTCGCAGTACATACCAGGATTAGGGAGAGAAACCACACGCAGCACTTGAGCGCGGTGACGGTTAAGGTGAATTACCACCCATGAGCATACACATTAAATACATTATCCTAAATTAGGAGAGAATGTAAATTGACCGCTCATTAAGGCCAAAAGGTAATTCGCTTTTTAATTTTATTGTCCAAGATACTTCAAGCTTACGGAGCACCTGTGAAAGGTTTCCGTGTGGTGGAACAAGAGGTTTTCCAAAACCATTACTCTTAAAGACGCAGGGGAATGCTTTTTCCATACAGTGTTGGTAGAAAGGATTTCTGTGCTATTATTATTAATTTTACTCCTGTGTTCAATAAATCTCTGTTTTAATTTCTCGAAGACATACCTACATAAATTTTTGACACTCACAAAAACCGCGTATATGATTGCGAGGAGGCGCATGTTGCGAAAGATTTAACAGGGAAATGTTTATTTAGTTGGGGACTGTAGATAGTCCTATCAGTACATATGTTTGAACAAATGGAGCAATTCCCACAAGGTCTCGTGCCAGCTGTAAAATTAGATTTAGGTGGTTTTAATATGGTTGGCATGGGTCAGGATTTGTCTCAAGTTCCTAGTCCGCTTGTGTGCAATAATTGGAGGGCATTCCAAGCCTTTAATATTAGAAATGAGCGGCCAAATTTTTTTACTATAGATGTGTATGTTCTGTTTTGAGGAGTCAGGGTGAGTGGCCAGACTACTCTTTGAGAGAGGCGATCTTTACTATCAGCTTTGCTTCTAGCGTTTTCTACAATGTGGTGGGGATATCCCCTTTGGATGAAATCCTTCATCATGTTGTTTGCCTGCGCATTGTAATCAGATAAAGAGGAGCAATTCCGTTTTATCCTGAGGAATTGAGTATAAGGTAGGTTATATTTTAATTTGTATGAATGGTGGCTTTTAAAGTGTAAGTATGAATTAGTACTTACAGGTTTTTTATAATTTTTGCATTTTAGAACGTTGTTAGCTTTAGAGACCGTGAGGTCTAGGAAATTAACACTGTGTTCGCTGGACACAAACGTAAATGAAATATTGGGGTGCCAGCTATTCATCCATTGTACAAATTCCAACTGTGGGAGGTCCTTATTGGCCACTAGGAAGATATCATCAATAAACCGATGATAGATATTAATATGAGATGTAAAGCGTGTATGGTAAGGCCCAAAAATATATTCCTTTTCCAGAAAGGCCATAAATATGTGGGCCAGGGGGGCGGCGGCCTGGCCCATTGAAATTCCATTTTTTTGGACATAGAAATCATATTCAAATTGAAAATAATTATAATCACACAGAATGTCATAAATTTCCATTAGAAAGCTAGTAGGGGTTAATTTTTCTTGCCTATCATCCAGAACGTCCATGAGCATCATTCGCAAGTCTATTAAAGGAACATGTGTATATAATGAAACCACATCTATAGTGTATAAGATGTCATTGGGTTGGACTGTCTTATTCTCAACTTTCCTCAAAAAATCAGAAGTATCTTTTAAATATGCGGGTGTAGTCTTTACAAATGGTTGTATATGAAAATCGAGGAATTTGGAAAGCGGTTCGAGGAGCCCTCCGCAGCACGCGAGGATGGGTCTCCCGGAGGAGGATAAATTTGCTTATGCGTCTTGGGCAAAATATAGAAATGCGGGGTAGTAGGATTACTCACATATAGGTATTCTCCCACTTGGTTGGTAATGTGCCCAAGAGCAACCGCTTCCTCGATAGTGTTGCGAATTATAGTGGCAAATCTTTGGGTTGGATCACATGGAATTTTTTCATAGAAATTAACATCACTTAATTGTCTCTGGCACTCCTGAACATAAACATCTCTGTCGAGAATCACTACGGATCCACATTTATCTGCTTTTTTAATTACAATCGAAGGATTATTACCTAATTTATTTAGTATTTCCATATCAGTAGCAGATAAATTACCATAAGATGGTTTTCTAGAGGCATTAGCCTTCTCTATTTCTCTCAAAACAGTATTTTCGGAAGGTGCGCACAGCTTGAGAAACATTAGATGGGATAAAGGAGCTTTTAGGCTTGAATTTAGCCAGGGATTTTGGTCGACATTATAGGGAAAGAGCGGAAAAGTGTTCCTTAAGCCTAATTGTTCTGAATAGAGTGGCCAGGTCTTTGCGAATATCTAAATCATAATTCATAGGAGTATTAACAAAAGAAAAGCCATGATTTAATAATTGAATTTCTTTTTGCGATAAAGAATATTTAGATAAATTTACTACTATATTTGATTCTGTGGTGGTTTGGCCTTAAAATTCTTTTTCTTATAGTATTGCTTTTCCCTTGATTCCTAAGGTTGTAGGGCTGTGCTTTAGATCCATCAGAATCAGATGAACGGGGGCCACCTGTTGAATCATCTGATTCTTGAGAGAAGGTGAGGCGCTTGTAGGATTGGCCTGATCTATTAGGAGGTTTAGGAATACGTCCTTCTCTTTTATCTTTTTCATCCCTTTTGATTTTGCCAATTTTTAATTCTCTGATCTCTTTGTAGAGAGCTTGGCATTGTTGCTGGATTTTGTCTAAATCCGCTTGGGGAGTCGGATCTGGAAGGTTTTGTCTTATATTAGCTATTTCGCATTTTAATTCATCAGCCTCACGTGCCGCTCTTTGAACTATCAAGGTCATAAGGTCACGACTACATTTCTCAGTTATTAATCTCCAGTTATTCAAAAACACATCGTCATCCAAATTTAAAAATAAAACAAAAAAAATTTTTTCCTCCAATCCCCCTTTTTTAATTGGGCCCTTGGGAAGGGGTTCTGAGCAAAGGCAATTTTTGAGTTTCCACCCCCTGCCCTAACGCAATTTTTTTTTGGAGGTTTTGGAAATATATGATGCTTTATATATTCTTTGGAAAAATTTTTTTGGTTTTTTTTTTTTAAAAAAAAAATTTTGAATTTAAATTGATCATCTAAAAAAAAAAAGGGGGGGAAAAAAAAAAAAATTATTTTTTTTTTCCCCCCCCGGGGGGTTGGGGGAAAAAATTTTTTTAAAAAAAAAAAGAAAAATTTTCCAAAAAAACCCCCTTTCCCCCTTTTCCAAAACCAAACCGACCGGGGTTTGGGTTCCCCTTTTTTTTTTTTTTAAAATGGTTTTTTTTTAAAAGGGGATTAATAAAAAAAGGGCGGCCCCTTTTTTTAAAAACCCCGGGGGAAAAAAAAATTAAAAAAAAAAAAAAAAACCCCCCAATTTTTTAAAAAACCAGCAAAAGGCCCCCAAAAAAAAAAAAAAAAAAAAAAGGGAAAAAAAAAAAAAAAAAATTTTAAAAAAACCCAACCCCAATTTTTCCCCTTTTTTAAAAAAAAAAATTTTTTTTTTTTTTGGGCCCCCCCAAAAAAAAAAGGGAAAAAAAAAAAAAAGAATTTGAAATTTTTTTAAAAACAAAAAAATTAAAAAAAAATTTTTTAAAAAAAAAAAATTTTTTTTTTTATTTTTTTTTAAAAAAACCCCCCTTTTTTTTAAAAATTTTTTTTTTGGGTTTTCCCCCCCGGAAAAAACCCCCGGTAAAAAACCCCAAAATTTTTTCCCTTTTTTCCCCAAATTTTTTAAAAATTTTTTTTTTTAAAAATTTTTTTCCCAAAAAAAATTTTTAAAATTTTTTTAAAAAAAAAAAAAAACCTTTTTTAATTTTAAAAATTTTTTTTCCCCCCCTTTAAACCAAAAATTTTTTCCCAAAATTTTTTTAAAAAAAGCCCCCCAAAAAAACCCGTAAAAAATTCCCTTTTTTTTTCCCCCCCCCCAAAAAAAAAATTTTTCCCTTCCCCCCCTTTTTCTTCCCCAAAAAAATTTCTTTGGGGGGCCCCCCCCCCGGGGGTTAAAAATTTGAATTTTTTTTTTAAAAAAAAAAAAAAATTTTTTTTTTAAAAAAAAAGGGGAAAAAAAACAAATTTTCCCCAAAAATTTTTTTTTTAAAAATTTTTTTTTTAAAATTTTTTTAAAAAAAAATTTAAAAAGGGGAAAAAAAAAAAAATTAAAAATTTTAAGGGTTTTTTTCCAAAAAATTTTTTAAAAAAAAATTTTTTTCCAAAAAAGGAATTTTTTGGCCCCTTTTTTTTTGGGGGGGGGAAAAAAAATTTTTTTTTAAAAAAAGGGAAATTTTTTTTTTTCCCTTTAAAAATTTTTTTTTAAAAAAAAAAAAAACCCTTAAAAAAAGCGGGGGAAAAAAAAAAAACACAAAAAAAAATTTTTTTTTTTTTTTTAAAAAAAAAATTTTAAACCCCTTTTAAAAAATTTAAAAAAAAAAAAAATTTTTAAAAAAAAACAAAAAAAAAATTAAACCTTTTTTTCAAATTTAAACCCCTTTCCCCCCAAAAAAAAGGGGTTTTTAAATTTTTTAAAAAAAAACCCCCAAAAATTTAAAAAGGGAAAAAAATTTAAAAAAATTTCCCCCCCCAAAATAAAATTTAAAAAAAATTTTAAAACCCCCTTAAAAAAAAAATTAAAATTTTTTTTTTTTTTCCCCCAAAAAAATTTTTTAAAAAAAAATTTTAAAAAAAGGTTTTAAAAAATTTTTCCCCCCATTCCCCCCCAAAAAAAACCCCCAAAATTTTCCCCCCCCCCAAATTTTTTCCCCGGGTTTAAAAAACCCCCCAAAAAAAAATTAAAAAAATAAAAAAAAATTTTTTAAAACCCCCGGGGGAAACCAAAATTTTTTTAAATTTTAAAATTTTTTTTTTTTAAAAAAAAAGGGGAAAAAAAAAAAGGGGGGGAAAAAAAAAAAAAAGAAAAATTTTTTCCAAAAAAATTAAAAGGGAAAAAAAATTTTTTAAAAAAAATTTTAAAAACCCGGGCCCCCCCTTTTCCCCCGGGGGAAATTTTGGGAAAAAAAATTTTTTTCCCCTTTTTTTTTAAAGGGGAAAAAAACCTTCCCCCCTTTTTTTTTTTTCCCCCCCCCCTTTTTTTTTTCCCTTTTTCCCTTTTCCCCCCCCCTTTTTTTTTCCCCCCTTTTTTTAAAAAAAAAAAAAATTTTAAAATTTTTTTTTTAAATTTTTTTATTTTTAAAAAATTTTTAAAAAACCCAAAAATTTATTTAAAAGAAAAATTTTAAAAAAATTAAAAAAACCCCCTTTTTTTTGGGGGTTTTTGGGGTTTTTTTTTTTTTGGGCCAAAAGGGTTTTAATTTTCCCCTTTTTTTTTTCCCCCCCTTTTTTAAAAATTTTTTGGGGGTTTTTTTTAAAAAAAATATGTACTGATAGGCTATCTACACCCCCCAACTAAATAAACATTTCGTTAAATTTTTCCCAACATGCGCCCTCCGCAACAATATGCTTTTTGTAAATGTAAAAAAATTTATGTAGGTATGTTTTTGGGGAAATTAAAACAGATTTATGAACACAGGAGAAAAATTAATAATAACAGCACAGAAATCCCTTTCTACCAACACTGATGGAAAAAGCTTTCCCCCTGCTCTTTAAGAGTAATGGTTTTGGAAACCTCTGTTCCACCACAGGGAAAACCCTTTTCACAGGTGCTCCGTAAGCTTGAAGTATCTGGACAATAAAATTAAAAGCGATACCTTTTGGCCTTAATGAGCCGTCAATTTACATTCTCTCCAATTTAGGATAATGTATTTAATGGTATGCTCTGAAGGGCTGGTAATTCACCTTAACCGGCCACCCGCTCAAGTGCTGCGTGGTTTCTCTCCCAATCCTGGTATGACTGCGATCGAATGATATATATATTTTCAAGGGTTAGTGTGATGTTCAAAATGCTTTATGAGTTGTATTATTGTAATATGTAATCCTGAGGACCCAAACCTGCAAATGGATATTTCCCTTTAAAAAAGATTCAAACGGATCCATGGCCCAGATTTGAAGGAATATACCGTCGGCTTGCTTATTTCATTTCCGAGAGCCGGGATGATGGCTCAGGTTTATTTTGGTCTTTTTTAAAGGGATTTCTCACCGATTCTCGGTTGCCGTGCCCACTGTTTCTTCATTAGAGCCTATGGACACTAACTCTAAATTCTGAGGGACTAAACAAAATATTGATGAACATTATACTCAGCCATCCTCGACATCCCAATGCGGTATATTGTAATTTGATGTTATTTGGTGTATTATTATATGATGCTTTATATATTCTTGTATAATTAAATAATTGTGTTAGAACCTATTGACAGTGATATCAAAACCAGATTTTAGAATAGATTGTACACGAGCTTGACTCGTAGTCTAAAATGAATACCAATGGATAGAATTTGACCAACAAGAAACTGATTCTATTACAACGCATTGGTCATTAAACCCTAATGAGGACACGGGTAATGAGGCCGGCCCTTCCCCGGCCACCCTTTTCTCAAAGACCCCCAAGAGAAAGAATTGCGCTTAGTCAGAGTGGAACTCAATGCCGGGCCCTTCCGAATACATTCAGAGCTGATTCCAAGAGGCATGAGAGTATATTTGCCTTCGGGGTATATTTGGATGACGATGTGTTTTTGAATAACTGGGGATTAATAACTGAGAAATGATCGTGACCTTAAGACCTTGATAGTTCAAAGAGCGGCACGGGGGCTGAGGGAAATTTAAAAAGCGAAATAGCTAATATAAGACAAAACCTTCCAGATCCGACTCCGCCGGATTTAGAAAAATCCAGCAACAATGCCAAGCTCTTTACAAAGAGATCAGAGAATTAAAAAATTTGGGAAATCAAAAGGGATGAAAGATAAAAGAGAAGGACGTATTCCTAGTTGTATTATATATAATATGTAATCCTGTAGGACCTAAACCTGCACAATGGATATTTGCCTTTGAAAAAGATTCGAAACGGATCTCAGCGGCCCAGATTTGAAGGAATATACCTCCGTCGCTTGTTGCTTATTTCATTTCCGAGAGCCTGGATTGCATGGCTCAGGTTTATTTTGGTCTATGTTGCAAGGATTTCCTCCGCACCTTTCGTTGCCGTGCCCACTGCTCTTCATTAGAGCCTACGGACACTGACTCTGAGTTCTGTATGGACTGAACTATGCACATATTGATGAACATTATTACTCAGCCATCCCTCGGACACGGTACCAATGCGGTTATATTGTAATGTGTGATGTTTATTTGGTGTATTATTATATGATGCTTTATATATTCTTGTATGATTAAATAATTGTGTTAGAACCTATTGACTAGTGATATCTAACCAGACTCTAGAATAAGTATTCTGGATGTACTCAGCATAATGTAAAACAAGGGTGCGGTTTTGGGCCAAGACTACAACTAGGTTCAAGATTTATTTATCATTAATTTTATTTATTCAAATTTATCCGTCGCCACTCCCATTCAGCTTGGGGTGACTCACAAACAATAAAAACAACAATCAAGAATTCCCATTGAGATGTCCACTGCACCATGTATACCAGTTAGTGACCACAGATCTGTTACTGTTTCTTAGCTCAATGTACTTCATAAAGTAGTTACAATAATAAAACGGGCCTATGGACACCTTAGCAGAAAGGTTGAGACAAACAATTTATAAATGATTATTTTCCTTGAATTTAGTGGGAATAACAATGAATGTTATTATTTCCACAGCTTCATTGATTCCTCATAACAGACTCCATGATTATTTTGTAATTAAAATCGATATGCTTGATTCATACAACTGAAATTTTTTTTACCCAAAGCTTGACATTTCAGTCCTGTCTAATGTTATATCTTTACTAAGTGTTGCTTTTGTGCAGAATGAGGTAATTGGTAGTGTTTCATAGGAACTGTTATAACAGTTGATATGAACTGTTATAACCGCATATACCAACTGAATAGGAGTGGAAAAAACAGATATAGGGAAGGGGGATACCATACCCAGTTTAATTCCAGTAGGTTTAGGATTTGTCACAATGAAAGTCATATGGATCTCAGAGAAGAAACCATATTTACTGGATGAACATGGTGGAACGAGCTAATTTAGCCTATTAAACAGAAATATTGGGGGGGGGGGGGGTGGGGATTTAATCCCATTATCAAGAGATTGCTGAGTGCATTTTACCTTAGGGAAATGCACTTCTTCTCATTTTTGTAACTCTATAGTCCATTTTAGCCCGTAAGCTTGGAAACTAACAGCACATTAATGGGACTATTGCCTGTATTTGTAATGGTGTATGTTTAGGATTAGACCATTAAAAATTGAAGGAGATAATTGTTCTTGCTCTGCAACAGAAGAGGTGTATAAGTGGAAATACTTGAATCAGAACCTGCCTTTATGCTTAGTAAACAGAGGGCTGGACTTGAAATTGACGAACATCCTGTTTTATCACATGCAACATATTTTAAAGTTTCACTGATCAAAATGCTGTTTGTAATTTTTTTTTAGAAGAGTTTATGTTGAACGATTTATAAGTCAAAGTGATTTCCATAATGTTCAAAAAGAAAATGAAAACAGTGTTGACAGCAAATAGATTATCTTTTAAATGCTCATTGTTATCAGAAAGCTATTCTGTGCTATTAGCAATATATATTTCAAAGATTTAGGCAGCACTCTTATATACACTTTGTAGGAGCAAAGTCTGCTGAACATGAAGGGCACTTCTGAGTAGACATATACAGAATTGTAGTGCATATTTCACTGTTATGTTCCTACAAGCAGGAAATCTCCGTGTCTGGAAAGAGAAATAGTATTGAATAAGATGAGAGTCTAAAGTTCCTATGCATCACAGTATTTTTTAAATAGTATCTATCTGCATGACATTCCGCTCCTTCCTCATGCGACTATATCTTCTCTCCATGGTCATTCATATGCTGTATGTTCCCCTGTGTTACACCCAAGAACTGCACTACTGTCCCCATAGATTGTAGGAGTAACGTGAAGCACTTGTACTGTCATTTATCATGTAATTCCCCAAGGATGCTTGAAATATTGCAGAATGTTCCCTCATTGACTGACAGTCTGATCCTAAGTAGATTTAGCTAGACGCCTTGCCAAGTTCCTTTGAAATATATTTCCTAATAAGTATGCTAAGGATTGGTCCTGAATAAGATTTAATATTTATTTGCTCTGGAGACCTGTAAAATCTGCGGTGTTAGAATATTTCCTAATTTTAATCACTGTTATTTGATATTTTTGTAAGTTACACTGAGGAACAGAAAGGTTTGATCAGAAAAATAAGTTAGAAGATTTTTTTGTTCTCCTTTCGTAAAGCCTAGTTCCCTGTGGTGTTTGCAAATTACTTCACTTATGGTGTCATAACATTGTGGGATTCATCTGAACTGGAATCCATATATATTGAGGGCATAGCTCTCAGATGCCCCAATGTTATTAGCAGGTGTTGCTCATATAATGAAGAGTTGAGATTAATATTAATAGGTTATTAATAGAGTAGGTGCGTGCCTGTATGACACACACCAAGGGGAAAGGTCTAGTCAAAGGTCATCCATTTCAGTGGGATATATCTAAACATGCACTTAAAGTTGCCAATTGAATGAATGGGCTTAAAATGTGGGCCTAACCATCAGGCAGAGAGAAACTGTTTTGAGCACTGGTTACCGGGGGAAGTGAAGATAGTCTCATTGCCTTCTCACACATGTCACACAGTCTCTTCCTAAACAGAAAAATGGAAGTTAGTATAAACGGCTTCATGTATTTTTGTATTCTGTGCCACATCCTATGGTTTAAATGGAAGGAAGTTTTGCTTGCCAACCCCTGAAATAACAAGACCACACACCAGTATTTGGGTTTAAACATGGGCAATTTTTATTAATTGTTACCGATTAAATTTTGACTGAATCTAAACCTATGGATCCTTAACTTGGTGGCAAAACCCAAGTAGCGTCCCCGCCTGGCCTACCCTCGGTTAGTTAGGGCAAAATACCCGGGTCCCCAGGGAACCTAATCCGGGCAACCTCTGAAGGGATACCTCTCGGGGTATCCGAGACTTGACTCTCCCCATTCCTAGGCCATTATAATTCCCCTCACCTCATCAAATTGAACCTTAGGTGAGTGTTTTCATCAATAGCCTTCACCTCTGAAGGGGGTGCCTTAGGCATATCGCAGATTTTAGCTTTACTTAACTATTTTGCTCCCATCCCCCACCAAGTCCAACCACAAGGCCCACAACCAGCCTGTAACTTGCCAATCTTGTTGGCCACCACAGAGAGATGATATCCTCTTCCCTGTTACATTCAGTCATTTACTGGCTGCCTGAAGGGCCCTTGATCTCAGGCAATGCCATGCACATGGACCAGTTTATCCATCACCCCCTCTGTGCCATCCAAGGTGTGGTATCATTGATGACCGGGAGATCAAACAGAGGGATTAACCTTATTAGATCAAGACTCTCCCTTTATAGTTTGAAGCCCTTGTTGAATGGCTTCTATGACAGCAGGGACTTTAATTTATCATATTGTGTAAACTATTTATTGTTAATGTTAACAGTGTACTTATATAGTTATTTGTGATGACGTTCTTATTAATCAGGTATTATAAAATTGACCAAAATAATATATCTTGTCTATTGACTTCAGCTGTGTATAAATAATAAGTTATTATTGATCCAAAAGAGCTATAATCAATTGATGTGAATTAACATGAGTTTTATGATGTGGGTTGTAGACTAATGGCTAAAATAAAGGACCTGTGTCCATAAAAAATATGTATTATAACTAAATAAAAAGGCTGTGTCGCAGCCTGTGGCTGTTCTACAGACAGAGTGTCTGTTGGGTCAAAGATGGCCGTCTGGGCCTCCCAACTAAAATGGCTGCCGGCCATGCGGCCAAGATGGCTGAAAGTCACGTGGAGCCTGGCACCATATTAAGAGGTGGAGGGCAGCAGCAGCTCAGATAGCAAAAGGGGTGGGCGCCAAGGGAAGGGGAGAACCACCAACACTCTGCCGCTGGTGTCCCAACCATCTGCACCAGGTCCGCCAGGGGCCGAATGGGTCTCCAGAGGCCTGCCACAGCACCCAGACCCAACAGGCGCAACCACATGAGGCCGCTTGGGGGGGGGGGCAACCACACGCTGCTCCCCGATGCCAAACCCGAGGAAACAGCCCCCATGGCCAACACACCGGTGGCTAACAGAGGAAGGTTGCCCCTGCACCAAAAAGCCAAACCAGCCAGGGGAAGGGAGAAGGCCACTCCGTCGCCAAAGGGGTGTGTGGGAAGAGAAAGAACCCCAGTGACGCAACGGTAGCCTGCGCCACCGCAGGCAACTCCAAAATGGTGCTGCAGGGGGGGCACCCCTCGCCCTACCCTCCAGGAAGGGAGGAAAAGGCCCTCCACCCACTGAACCTGGGGCAGACCAATGTGAGCCGGGGCAACCGGCCGCCGGCTGCATGGCTTACCCAGAGAAGGGAGCTGGCAAGGAGGAAACGAGGGGGAAAGGGCCCTCAACCCAGGCTGCCCCACACAAACTGCGCTGGCCGGCGCACTGTCTCGAAAGGGAGGCGGCCCACCAATGGCCGAGCGCCCAACACAGCTTCAAGGAACGGGCGAAAGCCCCACTGACGGGCAGTCGCCGCAGACCCAAGTTGCCGGGCACAGGCCATGACACAGGCTGTGGCAAAACAACAGGAAGCGCGGCTCCGATGCCATGCTAAGAGCGATGGAGGGCCTGCGCTGGCCCATCACAGGCCCGGTGAGCCAAGGAAAGAGGCCGAAGCAGGGGGGAAGGGGGGAGCAGGGACCTGCATCTCCCCGGAAACCCCCGCGGGAAAGGCAGTCTTCGTGCCAATGCCCAAAGGGCATGGCTCCACCCCCTTCTAGTTTCCCAAAGTTGCTTTCTTTCTACTGTTGACGTTGTGCAGATCACGTCATTACATCCATTCCAGTGAGCCTTGCCTACACAGGTCTGTCCATTGCCGGGCGCGTATCCAGCCTCCTCGCGGAGCAATGCCCAGTACATTGCTACTTACTCGGGAGAAGGCATTTCTATGACCTGGGTGTAGAAATCTATGCAACATAGAGTAGGTTGGTTTTAGATATTCTGTTAGAATTAATTCTAAACTAAGCATTAGTATACACATTTTCAAACTATAGACACTATCCCAACGTTCTTGAGGGACAGCACCGATAGTACCTAGAATCTGCACACTGGAACTGAACCTCTCAGACATTTTATTTTGTCTATTTGGAATATTATTATGAACTACAGTGGTATTGCATTATCCTTACTACTTTCATTGGTGTTTGTAATTATTGCCCTCTGTTGTTTGTAGTTTCACAAAGTACCACATGCAAGCCCAAGGAGAGGAAAGGGGCCTTCCACTGTTTTATTGTGTTGATTCCCAAGAAAAGGATTGGATTAGTTGATTTCTAGTTTCCCAAAGTACCACATGTAAGCCCAAGGAGAGGAAAGCGGCCTTCCAAAGTGTTATTGCGTTGATTCCCAAGAAAAGGATTGGATTAGTTGATCTCTAGTTTCCCAAAAGTACCACGTGTAAGCCCAAGAAGAGAAAAGGGGCCTTCAAACTTTTTGTGTTGTTTCCCAAGGAAAAGATTAGATTACTAGATTTCCAGTTTCCTAAAGCACAACGTATAACCCCAGGCAGACAAAGGGATCTCCAAACTTTTGTATGTTTTCCCAATGAAATTTTTAGCAGCAAAAGGGAATTCTGGTTTTCCAAAGCACAGAAGTCAAATCCCAGGAGAAAATAAACCCTTAAAATTTGTTTCCCCTGCTTCAGGAAGGGAATTAACAGCAAAGGAGATATTGTTCCCAACCCAGTCCTTCCCTTGCAAAGCAGCCTGCCCTAGTCCCTCTGCCTTCACGTCCCCAGCTAGCAATGAGCCCATGAGGCACGTCCGGCCCTTTTTAAAGGACAATGGTTGCTGTGCCGAAACCCCATCCCTCCCAAGGGGGTTTCCCCTCATTGGCTGGAGGCAAGCATCCTAGCATTCAGCCAGCTGCTTGCCTCCAAAGGCTAGTTCCTTTCCAATTCACTTCCTGGATCGGAAAAAAGATGGTGGCTTCAAAAGGGCAAGATTACTTCTGGGCTCCCAAATTGCTTTGAAATCAATTCAATAATGGATTAATTCTGATTTTAATCTGATTTACGAGGATTCCAATCGAACCTACCCATGCCTACTATCTAATAGTAGCATTGCCTAGCCCACATTTGACTAGTTTGTTTGCAAGAAGGTGTCACAATGCTGGGACTAGGCCCGGCCCCTTAATTACACACACAGAGACAAGAGTCAATTAACTATTTATTGAGTAATTAAGAACAGGTGAAAAAGATTTAATGTCCAAAAGTAATGAGAAAAGCAATTAGGATCCAAAGGTCAAAAATGAAGAATCAATCAAAATGCAAAGGTCCATAAAAACAAAGCAAGGTTCAATTAGGCAAAGTAATCCGTGGAATTAAACAAGGCAATGTCCATGAAAATACAGGGTCCAAGATAATTCTTGGCAAGGTAGCCAAACTATGGCTTTCAGGAACCAGGTCGCTTCACTACCTTCAGATCAGAAGTGGCCGACCAACTGAGGAACCGTTCCCACGGAACATGTATTTAATTTCCTCCTTTGTGAGACCAGTGGCGCTCTAGGCTTCGTCTCCATTCCTTTCTATTATCCTCAATACTTCGTCTGCGGTCAAAGCTCCTTCCCGGCCGAGCCGCAGCTGTCTCGCTATCTTCTTGAGAAACCTCCTCCCTTTCAGTTTCCATTAGCTCATCCCCCGCTGGTTCCCAGATACGCTCTTGGGAACCTCATCCACCTGGTTTCTCATATGAGTTATCTGAATCGGGGTCAGACTGACCTTCCCCATCCTCGTAAGCCTCAGGCCAATCGTCCTCCCATTGCAAACTGTCTGTAGGAGATGCAGGCCCATCGCCCCCATCATCCGCTTCACCTGTATCCCCATCAATCGGGTCCAAAGCAATTGGGACCCCCGGGGCGGCCCCAGACCCCCCCCCCGGCAGAACTGGAGGCTGGGTTGCTACAGAAGGTCATGGGGGAATTTGTCAAAGGCCTTATTGAAATCAAGATATACTACATTTTTGCATCTACCAAGCCTGTAACTCTATCAGGAAAAAAAGAGATAAGATTAGTCTGGCATGACTTGTTTTTGAGACATTCATGCTGACTTTCAGTAATTACAGCATTCCTTTTGAAGTGTTTGCAGATTTCCTCCTTAATTATTGGCTCCAGAATCTTTCCTGGTATTAATATCAGACTGATTGGATAGTAATTGTTTGGATCCCCTTTTTTCCCGTTCTTGAAGACAGGGACAACATTTGCCCTCCTTCAATCCGCCGGGACTTCTCCTGTTCTCCAAGAATTCTCCAAGAATTCTCCAAGATTATTGCCTGTGGTTCTGAAATTACTTTTGCTCGTTCTTACAATACTCTTGGATGTAGTTCATCTGGCCCTGGAGACTTGAATTCATTCAGAGCCAGATATTCCTGGACTACTTCTTTACTTATTTTGGGTTGCATTTCCCCTATTATCCCGTCTGCTCCATATTGCTCAGGTTAAACACCAATCTCCTTCTGGAAGAGGACTGAGACAGAAAAGGTGTTGAGTAGCTCTGTCATTTTCCTATACATTACAAGTAGAGAGAAAAAATTACACTTAACTACAATTTAAGTTTAAATTTAAAAGCCTCCTTACCAGAATGTAGCTGAAAATGCCATTTGTGGTGTTACACAATTTCATTTGGGTCCTGTTTTCAGATTTGGAAAGAAGGGAACGGTGTGAATGTTTGAAAACTGAATTTCTCACCCACAATATCACATTTTTTAACTTTCTATCCCTTTCTCCCCTTCTCTTTATCTCCTCTCCAAAGTCTTCAACTTTTTTGATTCCCATAATCAAACCCATCCACTGTTCAGACAGACACCTCTGCCATCACTTTTTCTTTGAGCTGATCAGCACAGGGGAAGAGGATGGCATGTTCCTATGTCACCACCACTGCTCCCTGATAGCCACGGATCTCCATGGGAGCATCTGCCATTTGCAGTCACATCTGTTTGTGCCTGAATGACCAGTAAGAAGAAGAGGGTGATCTACCCCTTCCTTGCTAGTTGCATAGACACCCCATTCTGACCCCAGGAGATGAAGATGAGATGATCAGGTGCTCACCCAGAGTTTAATGGCCAGTGGGGAGTGGTGGTAGTCAATACATAACCCATAATCATTGAAAAACACTCCATAGAATATACATATTAAAATTCACAAAACAAACATTTGACATAGAATGGAAGTTTAAAATTAGTCATTACAACTGTTTGGATAAGCCTTGCGGAAGAGATAGATCTTCCCTTGTGTCTTAAATTCCAACAGCTGATCTAGTTGTCGGAGCTCTACTTACAGGATGTTCCCTAGTTGTGTGGCGGCCAATGAAAAGGTCCTCTGGGTTGTGATTGCCAGTCAGGTTCTGGCAGGCTGGAGCAGATGCCCCCAGGGGACATCAGTGTTCAGAGCAGATTGTTTGGGAGAAGACTATCCTGTAGGTAACTTGGACCCAAACCATGTAGCTGTTAACAATGCAGCTGTTAATTGTAAACAACAGTTCATAGATTCACTTGACTCAAATGAGCCAAGTCACATATAAAAGTGAAAAGTCAATTTGAGATCATTGATTTCTGTTCCTTTCCCTGCTGTTTCACATATTTCTGGAGAATAAAAGAGTTGCGTCCAAAACGATGCATGTTTTTGTTATGGGACTTGAAAGGAAGTAAGGATTTCTTGTCATCTGTGTAGCTAATCACTGTCCTCAGAGAGCACTGCCTGGGGACATAACATCCAGTATTTGTTGTCTCCTCTGGCTGTCTTCTGTGCCAAGGTGTCTGTGTCGGCAAAGGACTGCCTGTTCAGTTCAGTGACAGTTCAATAAAGCAAGCCCGCCTAAGTGAAGTATACAATAGAATTGTGAGAGACGGATGTTCTCATTAGGTGACGGTCAAGGTGCATTAAGGAAATGAGGTGAATGAAATTCTGTTTGCTGTGAGCAGCCTTATACTTGATATTCCAAGGGGCTTGTTCCTCCCTATTGGTGAGCAATGCAACCTCTTCATTAATCAACCATACTTTTGAATTGAAAAATGGTTCCCAAGCATACATGGTGCATTTATACCTTTTTCCAAGGAGAAGGGGATACTTACCTTGAATTTGAACAAAGGTTCAAAAAAGAAAAAAAAGAAAATTCATATCAAATGAAAAAAAGCATGCAGAGATTATTAAAGAAAAGTCTTAACGCAGTGAACCTAAGAAAATGGTTTCCATATATCAAAGTCATTGTCTGACACTTGATCAGGACACAGGAAATGTAAGATTCCAGGCAGATGAGAGTTGAAACTAAAGCCCCAAAGTCCTCACTTGTGCAAGTGATTATGAGCAGCTGTTTTACTTCACATTTCAGAGCACTTTAACTCTACAGTCTGCCACATTTTACGGGACTGCTTCTGCAAAGGAAGGGGAGGAGGGAACATTCTTGGACTAGGCAGCAGATGTACGGGAAAACACAGATCAAAACTGACTAAGGGAGAAAGTAAAAAAATAAATAAAAAGTATGCTGGAGGAGAATTATTTTAATTAAGATTTGATCTAATTAATTTTGTAGTGATTTATCCTGTGTAAATTACAGTAAAATTAGGTTTCTCTTTGAAACACTTCTCCTGATCATTTTAATCATGATCATGTAGGATTGGAAGGGTTAGGTCCTTTTAGTTTTTATGTTAATATAGTTGGAATTATGGAGAACATTAAAAATATTTTAGCCGTCCCATGATGGTCTGGGTATATGCAAGTTCAAATGCTAATCCATAACTTCAAGAAAGAAATTGTTGGGTGAGAAAAGGATTGCAAAAATGTTCATATATTGTTATGGTACATCTGGTCATCATTATCTCTGCGAAAAGTTTCAATATCCTAAAATATATGTATGCCAAGTAAAATCGTGGAAGTAGTAAGGAAAAAGGAAAGCCTAACAACAATTGTTGCAGTACAGAGAACCTTAAAGAGCTAGACCAATAAGCAAAGGAAAAGAGTTTATTGAAACAGCACAGTCTACTCAAAAATGGCCAAAATAAAGCCAAAAACACTTCATTGTGAGAATCAAAATAAAGCAAAATGGTCAAAAAGAGTACATATAAACAAAACCTGGATTATATATTTCTATAATCTGGATTATATCTCTCTATAATTCAGTTTAAACCCTAAAATTAAATAATACACAGGAAAAAGCACTCATTGTCGTCCACGCCAAATGGGAGGAGAAACAGACTCTGACTGTATTCAATTAATCAGAGATAGATGGGAGTTATTCGCTTAGCCAATCCCACACATTTTATGAATGCAAACCACATTTACTAAGCAGGAAATGCATTCCACTGAAATCAGTGAGAGTCACTCTTGGGCCAAAGACTCAGCCAACAGTATTCCATATATTTCTTTGAGGATTACTCAAACCTCAAAAGGCAGATCAGAGAATTTAGCCCATGCTGGATGGAGTTGCACCCATGCCAGTGTCCTGACCACAAGTCAGCAAGCTTCTAAGGAAGCAAATGGTTGGTGTGTAGGAGCTGTTCAATAGTTAGTCCAGTCCAGTTTAATCATGGGTAATCTGAAAAGATGCACAGAGAGCTGCCAGGCAATTAGATGACCGTTAATAGCTCTATAGCTGTGATATAACTTCTGGGATACTTCTGGGCAGTTTCTTCAAGATCACAAATGGTAGTAATAAGCTCCATGTCTATTTAACTGGCACTGGGCATGGCATTTCTCCCTTCTTATCTGAATGAAGGAGCATGCCATCTGCAGCATCTGTAGCCTTTGTCAGCTCCTACTAAGGAAAAGACGATCTCTATGTCTTCTGATTCTGAGAAAATGTCACTCTCATGGACTTCAGCTTTCTGTTAATCTGCTTTCTCCTTTTCTGAGATGTTCAGGGTCTTAGCTGCCGCTTCTAAAGACACAAGTTTGCAGCTTGGTTGGTTGTACACCTGGATTTAGACGTGAACCTCAGCTCAGCTTTCTGCATTGGCCAGGATACAATTTGTGAAGATAAAAGGATGGTGGGAATTGTATTCATTCCTGGTGAGGTCTGATTTGGCTACAGTAATGCATGTCTCAGTTAATTCCATTTGGACTACTTTAACACAAATTATGTGGAGGTATACTCAGAAACTTCAGTTGAGGGATGCTCTGCCAGTGTCACCCCCCACTACTGCTGCTGCCCAGTAGCTGTTTTGCACATTTAATCTGGCTCTTCTCAAATGCCTGTCTGATGCAATTTGGTGCTAGCAGAACTGTTACCTCACAAAAACATGCATTTCCACCTCAATGGAAAGTTAATGTCATTGTACAGATAGTTAATTATATTTTCATTTTCTGGGATTTTTATCAGTATGTGTTTTGCCTGTATTTGCTTTAATTTTTGTAAGCCATATTGAACCTGAATTCTTGAGCCTACTTTGAAAGTTTTTGGCTCTAGAACCTACTTGAGAAGATCTTAGTTCCAGATATCCATCTTATTCTGTACACCCATAGCTGTTGTTATTGAATCTTCAATTTCCTTTCCTAATGGGCAGAAATATAACTCAGGTACATGTGCAAAACATCGTGTTTGTTTGAGGGAATACTGCATGGGTAACATTTAAACCCTAATTTCCTGATATGTATGCAAATCAAGTTATCCACATATGATTATTAGATTATTTTCAGAGACTTTGGACATTTCCAACAACATACTTAGAGCACGTGATCTATTTGGGCAAGTGAGCTTCTCTTAGCTGAAGTAATCAGAGGAAATACATTTGTGTGCAGAGAGTCAAGTGAATTAGAGAAAAAGCATGTTTTCTCCCCTTTGCTGTAAAGATGTACAATCCTAGGAATTAAAATAATAAGCAAGAATATTTAACAACTAGCTTGGGGACCCGGCCCTGCCCGGGTCATTTGAGAAGTGCAGCAGGATGTAGAGTGGGTCATGGGGGCTCTGTGTGCCAAGTTTAGTCTTGATCCATCATTATTGGGAGTAGACGTGGTATCATGAAATTACTGAAGGTAGTGCAAGTCCCATCATCTCTGTGTGTCCCGTCCCCCAAAGTGTAGTAGGATGTAGATTGGGTCATGGGGGCTCTGTGTGCTAAGTTTGGTCTGTATTGGTGAATGGATGAGGGATGCATTGTTTTTCGGAAGTGAGTGAAGGTACTTCAAGTCCCATCATCCGTGGTCCGTCTCACAGTAAACTGCACCAGGCTGTAGAGTGGGTCATGAGGGCTCTGTGTGCCAGATTTGGTGTTGATCAGTCATTGGATTAGGTTTGTAGCAGGATTGGGAAGTGAGGGAAGGTACTGCAAGTCCCATCATCCATGTTCTGTCCCCCTCCAAACTTCAGTAGGATGTAGAGTGGGTCACTGGGGCTCTGTGTGCCAAGTGTGGTCTTTATCGGTGTTTGTTGGGGGCCACAGTGGTCTGTGGGAACAGAGGGGTGTAAAAGTACTACAAATCCCATCATCCATTGTCAGTCCTCCCCCAAACCTCACCAGGACGTGAAGGCAGTCATGGGGGTTATGTATGGCAAGTTTGGTCTCGATCAGTGATTGGATGAGGTTGCAGCGGACTTTGGAAGTGAGTAGAGGCACTTCATGTCCCATCCTCCATGGCCCTCCCTCCTCCGAACAGCACCAGGACGTAGAGTGGGTCATGGGGGCTGTGTGTGCTGAGTGTGGTCTGTATTGGTCCTTTTTGGTGGCCTCAGTGGTCTGTGGGAACCAAAGTCTTGGAAAGTACTACAAATCCCATAATATGTGGGTCATGTCATAGGGGGGTTATGTGTACCAAGTTTGTTGCAGGTCCATCACCCGCGCTGGTCGCTGTGGCCTGTGAAAGTGGTTGCCACATATCCGCCCTGGCCTGTGAAAGTGGCTGCCACATATCCGCCCTGGCCTGTGAAAGTATACCAGTGTAAAACAGAAAGGAGTAAAAAAAAAAAATGGAAAAGGCCTGCATGGAATTAGCAGTAAGGTCCAATGAGGCTGGGTGAGGGGGCTTTGGGCCAGAATTATTTATATAAGCATTAAAAGGCATTAGAGAAAGGTATTTATTGTTTTCTCTTGTGCCTTTTGAGTGAAGTAGGGCCTTACCTTGTAGAGTGACAGTGCCTGTTCTAAAGATCCTGTCAGAAGCTGCCTTTCTCTGACACTGTGTTGAAGAGGGAAGATGGATGCCTCTTTTGGGCCTATCTGGGAGAAGGGGTTTTGGGGCCTGTAATGTTATGGCCTGCTATTGGTAACTTTAAAGGGTGCATGGCAGGCAGCCGTTTTCTAAAAGCTGAGGGGAGGAGAATACAGGAATCCATTTTGTTTTCACAGAGCCAAGTGGGGAGGGAATGTTGATGGTGCATTTTTCCGCTCAGTGGGAAGAAATCCTGTTGTTTGAATGTAGAGGCCTGGATTCTGGGTTGCTGGCTTTTTTCCCCTCAGTGGGAAGAAATCCTGTTGTTTGAATGTAGAGGACTGGATTCTGGGTTGCTGGCTTTTTCCCTCAGTGGGAAGAAATCCTGTTGTTTGAATGTAGAGGCCTGGATTCTGGGTTGCTGGCTTTTTTCCCCTCAGTGGGAAGAAATCCTGTTGTTTGAATGTAGAGGCCTGGATTCTGGGTTGCTGGCTTTTTCCCCTCAGTGGGAAGAAATCCTGTTGTTTGAATGTAGAGGCCTGGATTCTGGGTTGCTGGCTTTTTCCCCTCAGTGGGAAGAAATCCTGTTGTTTGAATGTAGAGGCCTGGATTCTGGGTTGCTGGCTTTTTTCCCCTCAGTGGGAAGAAATCCTGTTGTTTGAATGTAGAGGCCTGGATTCTGGGTTGCTGGCTAATCAGTGGCTATCAATGCCCTCTGTCTGGTGCCTTAGAATTTTGGAGTGGCGAGGCTGTCCAATCAAAGGACTTTATGCAAATAGCTGCCACATATCCGCCCTTCCGCCCTCCGCATACACACATACACACATACACACATACAAACATTCCATTTTATAAAGGTATACAGATGGTTGAAAATGGTCTGGAAACACTGACAAGAAGACTCATGGACTGATGGAATCTTTGTAGTTTCAGTGTTCCCTCATTTATTGCGGGTGTTCCATTCCAGGACCACCTACAATAAGTGAAAACCCATGAAGTAGGGATGCTCTGCCCATTCAAGTGGAGTGTCCCTACTTCGCAGTGGCCTCCTCCTTGCTACCTCCACTGCTCCCTGCCTCTGAGGCTGCTTCCTCGACAGGCTGGGAGCCCTTGGGCACCCAGCCTGGTGAGGAAGGAACAGGGAGAAGCTATACAATGTTTCCTCGCTGCTCCCCATGAAACGGCGGGTCTGCAATAAGTGAACCGCGAAGTAGTGAGGGAACACTGAATTCTTTTTTATTGTCTGAGCAGGCATTTTTTGTGTGGAAAATAGGATTTTCTTGTGCAGAAAATGCTGTTTTCTCTGGTGCAAAAAAGCTGTCAAAATTTTGTGCAGAATTAATCCCAAGCAGAATAGTCTAAAAACTGCAGTTTTCCAAGACTTTCTTGCAAAAGGGAAAATTTTGAAATTTCATAAAGAATTCTTCAGGAATAATATTAGCAAAATTTTACAGTAGACCCCTAGTTTATTCCTGCATACTTGTTTGTTTTCTTCCTCCTCCAGGAAACATCATAAAAACTTTCCACTTACTATTTTGAATTCTTCTCATTGTTGTTTTACCCAATATTATTTCTCTCCCACTCCTCCTATTTCTTTTGCTTCTTTCTACTCCATGTTGCCACCATCCATCCTCAGAAATTCAGCATGAGATCAAAGAGGGGAAAAACCAGCTAAACAAATTAAAGATTTGATGGGAGTTGAGTGTAACTAATAAAAATGCTTTTGCATTAGCCACAGTTGCTAACAGCATTTAATGGTTGACAATCTTTTGCTTCTATTACTAGAATAAGAGAGGTGACGGCATATGTTGGCATGACGCATGCTACAATTAGTGTGCATGTTTTTTGTCGGAGTCCCATTCAGTACATATAGTCTTGGTATTGTTGCACATTATATTTTCCTTGCTAAATCTCATGTAAAAAATCTCAACAGAATTTAGTGTATTATAAAGTGTCAATGGCTTAAGATGCAAATTGTTCCATGTGTGGGTATGTATATTTTAGTTGGTGTCTCATTTCATGGAAAGTCAGTTTATTTATTTATTTCGGGATTTTACCCCACTCTTCTCAACCCCCAAGGGGGGGACTCAGAGCGGCTTACAGTACGGCACAATTCGATGCCCACATAATAACAATATAAAACCCCCAAACCCTTGAAAAATAGGAGAGGAGCATCTCACTTGTCATGGGCCAAATAAGGTACGTATCTGCCTCCATGGACAGAAGAAGTTCACTCATGTAAGATATCTTCACCTGATATTTGGAGGTCCATATTTCCCTCTTCACCATAGCTCATCTGATTTATTAAGGTCCCCAGTCCTCTATGAAGCATTTTCAGAAGGCTATACAGGCTGCCATAGCAAGATGGGACTGCAGAAATCTACTTATACAAGGAGATATCTCAAACATCTTGTAACATTATAGATGCTTGAGGATTTACCTTCCATACCTGTTAAACTTATAAAAAATGTTTTGGAAGATTCATGGTTAAAGCTCATAGTGGTGCAAGGCAAAACTCTTTCTGCTCAAGACTTAGTCAAAATGCCCACTAGACATAGAATTTAGAGAATATATTTGAACTGAACATCCCAAATAGTTCATTCACCCAAGCATGGCACCCTCAAAGTAACTCCTCCATACTCTGATTATAACTTAACATGGATATCACTTTTGATATTCTCTATCTCTCTCGTTTTGTTAATCCTTGCCCTTTTCATTTATTAGTGAAGTAGCTCATTTACTTTGTAAAACCCAGCATTTTTTTCCCTTGGTGGTGTTATCATGCATTTTAATTATTGAAGAAACAATGAGGGAGGGAGGGAGGAAGAGAGAGCGAGAGTATATATGTTACTTCTGCCATTCTATCTATCTTCTTTCTTAGTAGTGCTGGAGGACAAACTCGAAATTCAAGTAGAAACCAGCTGTACTTCAAAAATGAACAATCACTTGGTGTTAGTATGAACCAGCTTTGAAACAAAAGTCAATTCCAGTGTTTCATTTATGCACTGAGTTCCCAGCACTATCATTGCAGATCATAACAAAAAGCCATTTGAATCTCAGCCTAAAACAGAAAAGAGAAAAAAGCGAAGCACTTTAAAATGCACTTAGACTGATTGACCCTGGATGTCCTGGTGTGATCAAGATGGAGTATCTTGCAGTCTGATCAAATGAGCTGCTGTTCTCAGGCAGCATATTCCTCCTGCTGTAAAGTTTCTATTCTTCTTTTGAAAGATGCAGCTCCTATATTTGAAAATATTGACTTGGGGAGGTACTTGGATGTGTATGCCTCTAATGAATTAAATGAATGCCACTGTCAGTCCATGGGTGAATCCCATGGACTGGCATTGCTCAGCAATTTTTGTAACTACTTTGTGTTAGATTGATTTAGAAGAGACAAATGTGGGAGAGCAATGAAATCCACAGGAAAAAGATAGTTATGTATTTCTTATTATCCTTTTGAGTTTCAATTTTGCCTTTACATTATTCCTGTTTCTTTTATGTAGCCTTTGAAGAAGGCCATTGAAATGTTGGGGACTTTTAAAAACTAATTAATAAATTAAAGCTGCCATCCACTGATTATTTGGTAAGTATCTCTTTTCCCTTGTGGTTTCTAGTATTTAACACACTTTCTTCAATTGTTTGTTTTCTCAGGGTGGGAATAGTTGAGGACATAAATAATCCTGCATGATGGCCAGGTGGGTGTGCCACTATTAACAATACCTCACCTTCCCACCCAAATAATCACAACATGCAAATTGTGCAATGCTTTACTTACTCTTATTTAGAAAAAAAATACTTCCTTTGCATATCCCTCTGTTACACCTTATTGGTGTTTTGACTACACTTCCCCCAATGTGGCATAGCTGGCTGGGTGTCAGCTGCATTAAGATCACTACTGACAAAAAGGTCATGAGTTTGAAGCCAGCCCCGGTCAGAGTGAGTTTCCAGCCAATTTTGTATAGCTTGTTGTCGACCTTTGAAACCCGAAAGACAGTTGCATCAGTCAAGTAGGAAAATTAGGTACCACCTGTGTGTGGAGAGGCTAACTTAACAAATGTATGAGGCCATAAAAAATCCCCAGTAAAAAGCATGCAGGGAATGAGGAGAGTACTTCATCAGTGTTGCAAATGGATGACGAAGCGACAGCTCCCCTGGTGGCCAGAAAAAGTTAAATAGCCTATGTGTTGTGTGTCTATGGCATTGAATGTTTGCCATGTATGAGTACATTGTAATCCACCCTAAGTCCCCTGCGGGGTGAGAAGGATGGAATATAAATACTGTAAATAAATAAATAAATAAGAGAGGAGAGAAAAATGGTTTGGTTTAGTGTTCTCTTCATTCTTTTTCCCATAGGGGTAAAAGAGGGAGAAGGCATAAGGAATATGTAGATAATGTATTGTTGAAGGCTTTCATGGCTGGAACCACTAGGTGGTTGTAAGTTTTTTGGGCTGTATGGCCATGTTCCAGAAGCATTCTTTCCTGACGTTTCACCTGCATCTATGGCAGGCATCTTCAGAGGTTGTGGGTAAGATCATGGATAGATCTTACTTCTTCCTCTCGCTGTTTCTCTGACCTGAAAACAAGTAGCAATGGGCTTTCTTTCCTCACAGTTCCAAATATGTTTGTGAAGAATTTATTTCTCCTTCTCCTCTTGGAAGGAGCAGTTCACATCTTCCCTTCTGACTGAAAGGTAAGAAAATATATGGATGCACCCCTCCTTCTTCAAATTGGTTAGCTTTCCTATCCTGCCTTCTAGAAGCCAAGATGTCCTCTCCAAAGGGGAGGAGAAGGGAAGGGGTAGCACTAATACACAAAATCTAAGGTTCTCTCTTTTTTGCCCCAGTAATCAATGGAAGTTTTTTAAAGGGAAATCCAGCCAGAAGACATACACATATTTGTATCTGATGAAGTAGACTGCAACTCACAAAAGATTATGCCAGGTAAAACTTGTTCATCTTTGATGCGTCACAGTACACAATTTGCTAAAAGATAAAGGATCACAAGTGTATGTGTATTAAAGGAGCATCTTGCTCTTTATTAAGAGTGCCTTTGCCAGGAATGAGCACCCATAGGATTCAATGGAGGCTCTTTCTAAGGAAAACGTGGTAGCAATGGTGCAAGTACATAGGTAAGCTTATCAACTACTTCAAATGTCTGCTTGTTTCATGTGAGGACAGAAGTTAAAACTGGGAACAGATGTATATTTTCAAGCATTAGTTAGACTTACATTTGAGTTCACCCAGTGTTGATAAAAGTTGGACCAATGTTCTGAGTCAGTGTGAAGCAGCTTCCTGTCAACCATATACAATCTATTCCAGCACACACACACACATATCCTATTGAACCCCCTACCATTCTGTTGGTTTCCTTAGGGAAAAAGAGACTATTTTAAGTGCAGAGAATGAATGAAGAGGCCTTTTGTTAGCTGCAGCCAAATTTTAACTGGCTTCATGTTGCAAATACTTGGGAGAGGAGATTTGACAAAGTATGACAATTGCTTACAATAGACAAAAATATCTGCAAATTAGGATCACTGCAAAATTTAGAGCAACTTAATATCAAGGCTATTTCTTGGAAAGATTGTTCACATTCCTGATATATGTCATGTATTCTCTGAAAGTAGGATGTGTAGAAGCCCTGCTAAAATCAATAGCATTTTATAGATAAAAGCCCTGCTTGAGCCCTGTTCAAGCATTCAGAATAGGCTTAACCTAAAAATGTGAGGAGAGGGAGCAGGATAGCCCCATCTATCATTGCTCTTTTCACATAGAGAAGATACATCTGAAAAGGATATGACTTCTATACAACTTCTCTGTGCCATAAGAAATTTTGATATTACAGAGTTTAGGGTTGTGTAGGGAATTACACCTGTCTGTAGCAGAAGTGCTGTTTTTGAGACTTTTACTCTGCATGGTACACACCATCCTAAACATCTGAATAACCCTTGAGAGATAAATATTTTAATGCTTCCTGTCATATATTTTCAATGCATATGTTTCATGATGAGAATTAAAAAACATTTAAGTAAAGCTTGCAATTATATTTGAGATAATGCCAATTAAAGAAATGTTTGTCCATGAACTACTCTTTCAGCATCAAAAAATTATCAGATAGTCATATTAAAAAATATCATTTTGCTAAAAACACCAATAGCAAGAGAAGCCTGATAATCTTGAAGTACTAATAAAGGACAGTCATTCTGTTGCACAATGTTTGATGTACACATAAATGAAGAAGGAAATTTTATATTTAGTGTTTTGTTTGGATTACTGTTTGTAATTAATTTAACTTATTTCTTAAAGAGAGATGAGGCCATTTCACTAGGACTTACTGATGTCAACCAAAGGTACCCTTCCTCTTTCTTTATTCCTTGTAAGATTTCATTACAGTGTACTTTGCTTTGTCTTCTGTTGTAATTCTGGAATGAGGGGTAGGGAGTGGAATAATCAGGAAGTACTATCTGTTTGCTTCAGGGAGGGAAAAGACAATCAGGAGGTTTTTCACATTGCTGTTTGAAAAAATAAGAAAACACCAGAACTAATTCATTTTAAGAAGGGGGAGATAGTAAAAATGTACCCGAGGTAGAGGATTCTTCTAGGTAGTGCCATATAGTCAAGACCCTATACTGTTGATACTTGAGTTTCAAGAACGTATTTGCAAAAAATGCACAATGGCCCTGGCTGGTTTTTTTCTATCATTATCCCAATACTTGCTACAAAAGTATTGAATTGAAGCCTCAGTTTTATTAACTGCTTCTGACTAAGCTAGCTAAAATTTTGATTTCTGGACTGTTTCTCAGTATGATCATTATGAAGCATTGTGAACCTCTGACTGATGTTCACTCTCAACAGTAAATGTGTGTGTGTGCTTTCAAGTTGACCATCAACTTACAATGTTCCCACAAATTATATTGGGTTTTCTTAGCCAAGGAATACTCAAAGGTGGCTTTGCCAGTTCTTTCCTCTGAAATATAGCTCACAACACATGGTATTCATTGGTTCGCTCCCATGCAAATATTAACCAGGACTGAGCCTGCCTAGTTTCAAAGATTACTGTGGTGTAGGTAGAGTCTTCCCTTTGTGAAAAGCTCACAGTTTTACCAAGGTATTAAAACAATTGTCAAAAGGAGGCTTTATTTTAGGGTGTGTGTGTGTCAGAAAAAAGATTTTGTTGTCTCTCCCATCTTTTCAACTGAACTGCCATATTCCATTGTGAAAATGTTGCACTGAGGGATTAAATCAATTCATAAAATAAAACTTTAATAAAGTTAATCTTCTCAAAACAATATTGAGTGTTAAGTGACACAATCATCTAACAATATAGTATATAAGTTAAAGGTTGACCAATTGCATTCCCTTTATTTTATCAGTTTTAAATTTATTTATTTATGCAAATTATTTATTATGGCCTGGGAAAGGACTTTAGTGTGTTTCCATCTGGTTGTCAACTTATTAGGTGTGTGTTTATTTCCTGCATGTTCAGACATGTTATGTATAGCTTGACTTCTGTCAGTTAAGTGACACAATCATTTAACAATATAGTATATTAGTTAAAGGTTGACCAATTGCGTTCCCATGGTTTCCATTTCCCTTGAATGCATTTGTGTGCACTGGAAAGGAACTGGCCAATGGAATGTGTCCAGGATATTTGGCCTACGGGTGCCTTTTTGCAGGCATCAGGATGTTGATCTATATTTTATTTATTTATTTATTTATTCAGCTTAATATACCGCTTCGGAGCTCAGAGCGGTTTACAGCAATAAAATATCAGATAAAACAGATAAAAACATTATAAAACCAGGTTATATATGCAGGCAATACTCCTAAAGACTCATTGTTCTTAGAAAGACTGTAAAGCATGACTAGTTAAACAAGTTTATTTGTTGTTTTAATACTAACTCTAGCACTTCTAGTTCTCTCTACATACCAGGAAAGCAGTAATCAATAGAAAGATAGAATCAGATGTTACTATTTAAGTGTGATTATTTTCTGCATCAATATGAATATGTAGATGAAACTTAAAAACATATATTAGAAGGCTATAGGGATCATGGTACCTTTTTAAGGACTGACTTAGTTATGATTGTATTGCTATAGTTTTGGTCCTGATGCAAATTCATAAATCTGGAGGGCTTTATGCGTCATGCGTAAAACCTGGTACTTAGGTTGATTTTTAAAGCTGTTTTCTTTTATGAAGTGCTATTGAGTCACAAATATATTTTGAGTTATTTGGTAATGTGATTTGGCAAAACTCCAGTTAATGCAGCATCACAAACAGAAGAGATAGATTAGCCAATGAAAAAGTGTAACTTACTACAAAACAGATGCACCCCCCTCTTTCTGTGTTTGGAATAAAATATGTAGTGCACACACCTGCTTTTTAGTGTGATCTGTAGCATGCAAAGCTTTGATTAGCTGAAAGAGCACAAAATGATTGCAAGAATCTCCTAAACCTTATAGTTTGCAATCTTGGCTTCAAGTTCCTTTTGGGTTCCTAAACTGAAGAAATAAAAATCTATGACTCCACTTAAACTATTTTCACTATTTCATATTTCCTTTTTACCTATTATTTGCTCCACTTGAAGGTTGGATTTCTCAAGAGATGTTCTGTTTAGATGTGTAACATACTAGTCACTACTAAATCCCTGGCAAATTATGTTTTGCCAGAATGGCTTATCTGTAGATTTTCCTGAAATACAGTAATAGCTGCTGCCCCAAGCAGGATGCTTCTAATGGTGGTGGGTCATTTGGTCAAACCCAGCAGGGTACTTCCTTTTTTATCTTAATGAAGCAATTATACCCATAGTGATAGAGCTCCAATTCTGCATGATCCAAAAAATTAACAAAATAAGCCCAAAACAGAGGAAAGGGTGTCACGATCGCGGACGTAGCGGGCCCCTTAATCACACACACAGAGACGTACTGAAGGCTAACTACTTTATTGAGTATAAAAACAGCTCCAAAGAGTAAATAGTCCAATAATAAGCAGTAGTTCAATATAGAAAGCAAGATTGTCCAAAAGGTAAATAATCAATATAGTCCAAAGGAACGTAGCAAAAAGGCTTGAAGCTAGGCAAGGCTCCACAAGGCTATGTGGATCAGGAACAAAAGCAAGGCTCCACAAATCTATGTGGATCAGGAACAAAGGCAAGGCAAGGCTTGATGACCACGGCTAGCTTGTGGTCCCACTCCGCTTCACGCCTATCCAGGAAAGACGTGGCCGGAGAACTGGGGATGTGTTCCCAGGGACCCTATACTTAATCCTTCGGCCGAGGTCCGCGACGCTCTAGGCTTCTCCGTCTCCAATCTCTGCTCACGGACCTCGGCCTGTCTAGGACCCTAGACCAAGCCCTCCTGGTAGATTCAATGTCCCGTCTCCTATCGAAGGGAGCGACCTTGCCTCTCAGCAGCTGTGTCGCTATCTTCCTGAGAACTTTCCTCCCTGGCACTTTCCCATTCGGCCGTCCATGTTTACACTTTCAAACTCCTGGGAATTCCTCCCCCCTGGGTGTTCATAACTCCCTTCGCTGTTTTCCATCTCCACCTGGTGATCGGAATCTATGCTGGGCCCAAATATCATTTCATCCCATGCCAAGCTCTCTGCAGGCGAGCGAGGCCCATCCGAAGGGCCCTGTGCTTCCCCCCAGTCATCTAGCTCATCCTCTGAATCCACATCTGCTGCTGCAGGCCCTAAAGCTAATGGAACCCCGGGACCTATTCCCTGCCCTCCAGGCACGAACGAGAACTGCTGTGCTACACTATCCCCCCCCCTCAGGGCCCCTCCGAGGCCGCCCTCGAGGTTTGGGTTTGTCAGGGTACTTGCGGTGAAAACGAGCCACCAGATCCGGAGCATGGACATCCCGAGCCCGGGTCCATGAACGTTCTTCCGGGCCCAGCCCCTTCCAGTCAAGCAAATACTCCAACTTCTGGTAGCGGATGCGAGCATCCAAGATGTCGTGGACCTCCAACTCCTCCTCACCATCGCGCATCACAGGGGGAGGAGGCGGCTGCGTCACGTCAGGCCGCACCCCTTCGCGGGGGGAGCAACGAACGATGAAACACCGGGTGGAGCTTCATGTCCGCTGGGAGTTGTAGTTTGAAGGAAACAGGCCCCACCTTCTCCAAAACCTTGTAGGGACCCAAAAATCTCGCGTCCAGCTTGCGGCTGGGTCGCTGCGTGGGCAAATTCTTGGTGGACAGCCAAACTTTGTCCCCCACGAGGATCTCAGGACCCTCCTGGCGCCGCCGATCAGCCATCCGCTTGTAGTCAGCTTTCGCCTGGTCCAATTGGGTGCGTAGCAAGTCTTGCAAGGCAGTGAGCTCTCGAAGCCAATCCTTAGCCTCCGAAACGTCCCCAGACGGATCCACCGGCGGGTAGAACCGAGGGTGGTGTCCATAGTTAGCAAAGAAAGGAGTCTCTTTGATGGATTCCTGCGTCGCATTGTTGTAGGCAAACTCTGCCAAAGACAACAAGGACGCCCAGTTGTTTTGCTGATAGTTGACATAGCAGCGCAAGTACTGCTCCAAGGTGGCATTAACCCTTTCGGTTTGCCCATCGGTCTGCGGGTGATGAGCCGTGGACATCCGCACATCAATCCCCAGCAACTTCTGGACAGCCTTCCAGAACTGGGAAGTGAATTGGGTGCCCCCGGTCCGTCACCAAACTCTGTGGAAGTCCATGCAGCCGAAACACATGTTGCACAAACATATCAGCAGTCTCCTTGGCAGTAGGCACCCCCACACAGGGGATGAAGTGTCCCATCTTGGTGAAACAGTCCACCACGACCAGTATCGTGGTGAAACCCTTGGACTTGGGGAGGTCGGTGATGAAATCAGCCGAAATCATCTTCCAGGGAGCAGAGGGGGTCGGGAGCGGCTGGAGCAAACCGGCCGGCTTGCCCCCCTGGTTCTTAGCCCGCTGGCACACAGGGCAGGATCCCACATAGTCCTCCACATCCCTCCGCACTTTAAGCCACCAGAAGTCCCGTAGGACCAGTTGCAGAGTCTTGAAAAGCCCAAAATGGCCTGCGGCCCGGCTATCGTGGCAAAGCTTGAGAATGTCCTCCCGCTCGGGCCCAGGGGAAACATAGACCGAGTCCCGGTGGTAGAGCACCCCGTTCTTTACCTGGAAAGGGGCTTGAGGCCCCTTGGTCAGCTGCTCTTGCACCCACGGGTCGGTCCGCTGGCGAGCGTGAACGCGCACACTCAAGGGTCTCTTGTCAACAGGGACCGGCGGGGCCGCGGGAGGGTGGACAGGGAGCGCCCGAGCAGCCGCAAAGTTCTCCGCTTTGAGCAACCTGGCCTCCGACGGCCCGGCCCCATCGCGAACGTACTCCGGCTTTCGGGACAACGCATCAGCTTGCTTGGTCTGCTTGGGGGTCACATAGTGAATGCGGAAATTGAATCGCTCAAAGAACAGGGACCATCTCTGTTGCCTCTGGTTCAATTTGCGCTGGGTCTTCAAGTGCTCCAAATTCCGGTGGTCGGTGTGAACCTCCACCGGGAACTTGGCCCCTTCAAGCAGGTGTCTCCAGACTTCAAACGCCACCTTGATGGCCAAAAGTTCCTTCTCCCAAATGGTATAGTTCTTTTCCGGAGCCGTCAGCTGCCGGGAATAGTAGGCACAGGGCAACAAGTCCGTCCCCTGAGGCTGTAGCAGGATCGCTCCCACCGCCACATCCGACGCATCGGCCTGCACGATGAAAGGGGTGCGGGGGTTGGGGTGCTGCAGAAGCGGCTGAGTGGTGAACAGCTGCTTTAACTTGCGGAACCCCACATCTGCTTCCGGAGTCCACCGGAAAGGTGCCTTTCCGGCAAACACTGGGTGATAGGATCAGCCCACTTGGCAAAGTCAGGAATGAACTTTCTGTAGTAGTTGGCAAAGCCCAGGAATCGTTGAATGTCTTTCTTGCTGGCCGGGGCCGCCCAGTCAACCACGGCTTGGACCTTGGTGTCATCCATGGCGATGCCCGTAGGAGAGATACGGTAGCCCAGAAAGTCCACCTCCCGCAGATCAAAAGCACATTTCTCCAGCTTAGCATAGAGCCCGTGAGCTCTGAGTCTCTGGAGCACCTCCTTGACATGGCGGTCATGGGTCGCCTGATCTGGAGACAAATGAGCAGGTCGTCTAGGTAGACCGCCAAATAGCGGTCCAGCAGGTCTCGGAAAATGTCATTCATGAAGTGTTGGAAACAGGCTGGGGCGTTGCACAAACCGAATCCCATCACCAGGTATTCGAAACTTCCCCACTTGGTCTGGAAGGCCGTCTTCCATTCATCACCCTGGCGAATCCGGACAAGGTTGTAAGCCCCCCTCAGGTCCAGTTTAGTGAACACCTTGGCTCCCCGCATCCGCTCCAAGAGCTCGGGGATCAAGGGCAGGGGGTAGCGGTTCCGGATTGTGATCTTATTGAGTTCCCTATAGTCATTGCAAAGCCGCAACTCCCCCGATTTCTTCTTGACGAACAGAATCGGTGCCCCG